>JAQQSV010000265.1:0-85526 GCA_028646515.1 Pseudochirops corinnae | reverse complement strand
ACATGAGTGCATGCCACCATGGGGGGGGGAAGGGAGGGGAGAAAATCTGAAACTCAAGTGATTGTGGAACTCAATCTTGTAAATTAAAAGTAAATGAGTAAATAAAAAAAATTTAAAAAAAATAAAAAAATAGTAATTAAAAAAAAAAAAAGAAATGATCAAGGAAAACTGACCTGATATTCTAGACTGAGAGGGTAAAATAGAAGTTGAAAGAATTCACCAATCGCCTCTGGAAAGAGATCCCAAAAGGAAAATTCTTAGGAATATTATAGCCAAATTTCAGAGTTTCCAGGTCAAGGAGGAAATATTGCAAGCCAGAAAGAAACGATTCAAGTATTGTGGAAACAAAATCAGGATAACACAAGATTTAGCAGTTTCTACATTAAGGGATTGGAGGGCTTGGAATATGTTATTCTGGAGGGCAAAGGAACAAGGATTAAAACCAAAGAATCACCTACCCTGCAAAACTGACTATAATCAATGAGAGAGGAAATCAACATTCAATTATGTAGAAGAATTTAATGTATTCTTGAGAAAAAAACAGGAGCTAAATAAAAAAATTGACTTCCATATACAAGCCTCAAGAGAAGCATGAAAAGGTAAATAGGAAAGAGAAATCATAAGGGCTCATTAAAGTTGAACTATTTACATTTCTACGTGGAAAGTTGACATATTTAATTAATGAGACCTTTCTCATTATTTGGGTAGTTGGAGGGAATATATATATAATACATACAATATGCGTGTGTATATACATATAAACAGAGGGCACAGGGTGAGATGAATATGAAGGGCTAAGATGTGTGACAGAGGAATATACTGGGAGGAGAAATTGAGAGGTAGAATGAGGTAAATTATCTCAAATAAAAGAGACAAGAAAAAGCTTTTACAGTAGAAGGGAAGCAAGGGGAGGTGAGAGGGAAGGAGTGAACCTTACTCTCACTGAATTTGGCTTAACAGGGAAGAACATACACACTCAACAGGATATGGAAATTTATGTTACCCTACAGGAAAGTAGGGGAAAGGGGATAAGAGAGAGGACAGGAGTAGAGGGAAGGACAGATCAGTGGAGGGGATAATCAGAAGCAAGCGTTTTTGAAGAGGGGCAGGGTCAAAAGGGAGAATGGGGGTGGCAGAGCCAAGACAGTGGCATAGAAGCAGGAACACTCTGCAGCTTCCACATAATCACCTCAAATACCCATAAAATATGACTCTAAACAAATTTTAGAGCTCCAGAACTCACAAAATTACAGAAGAACACATCTCCCACTGAAGGAAGCTCTGCAGCCAGGACGGGAAGGGCTCATCACAGTGTGCTGGGAGCTGAAACCAGATTGGCCTGAAACCGTGGCTTGACCCCTGGGGCAGTCAGGACAAGCCATAGCTGGAGCCTTCAGGAGAGTGCATGAGTGGCAGCTGTGGCAATTTCCAGAATTATCAAGTCATAAGAAATAAGGACTAAGTGAGGAACTCAGCTAAATTTGGGGGAGAGGGTCTGGCCAAACTGCCTCCAGGGCAAGGAAGCAACAGAAGTGGCCTATAGCTGCTTCCACATTGCTGCTTCAAAAGCTCCCAGCCTGCAGATTGCAGGGGAGCCAAGCGATCATTCAGAGGCTAAGTGCTCTTGCCCAAAGCTGCCTGGATTGGGATTGTGGTTTGGGTGGTAGTCCTGGGGTGCATTTCCAGTGAGCCAAAGCTGTTGGGGGCTGCAATGACCTCCTAATACCTCTGGCAGCTGCAAAACCCCCAGCAATTTGGGACAGAGCTTTCCCCTCTGGAAGCAGAGTTCCACAGAGCTAAAAAGTCAAATAATTCACTGGCAACATGAGCAGGCAAAGGAAGCAAAGTAAGAAGAGCAATCCAACTTTAGATTCCTTTTTTGGGGACAAAAAGGATCAAAGTATGCAATGAGAGGAAGACAACACAGTCAGAACTCCCATACCGAAAGCTTCCAAATAAAATGTAGACTTATTACAAGCCATAGAGCAGCTTAAAAAGGATTTTGAAAACCAAATAGGAGAAGTGGAGGAAAAATTGGGAAGAGAAATGAGAATGATGCAAGAAAATCATGAAAAGAGAGTCAACAACCTGACTGAAGAAAATAACACCTTAAAAAATAGATTAACTCAAATGGCAAAAGAGGCCCAAAAAGCCAATGAGGAGAAGAATGCCTTAAAAAGTCAAATTTGCCAGATGGAAAAAGAATCTCAAAAGCTTTCTGAAGAGAATAATTCCTTCAGAATTAGAGTGGAGCAAATGGAAGTAGATGACTTTAGGAGAAATCAAGATATTATTAAACAGATACAAACACATGAAAAAATAGAAGGCAATGTGAAATATCTCCTTGAAAAAAAACCACTGACCTGGGAATTGATCCAGGAGAGACAATTTAAAAATTATTAGACTACCTGCAAGCCATGATCAAAAAAAGAACCTAGAAAGCATACTTCAAGAAATTCTCAAGGAAAATTACCCTGATATTTTAGAACCAGAGGGCAAAATAGAACTTGAAAGAATTCACCGATCACCTCTTCAAAAAGATCCCCAAAAGAAAACTCCTAGGAATGTTATCGCCAGGTTCTGGAGTCCCCAGATCAAGGAGAAGGTATTGCAAGCTGCCAGGAAGAAACAATTTGAATGCTGTGGAAACACAATTAGGATAACCCAGGATCTAGCAGCTTCTACATTAAGGGATCAAAGGGCCTGGAATACGACATTCTGGAGATGAAGGGAGCTGGGATTAAAACTATGAATCACCTACCCAGCAAAATTGAGTATAATGTTACAGGGGAAAAATGGTCATTCAGTGAGGTGGAGGACTTTCAAGCATTCTTGCTGAAAAAACCAGAACTGAAAAGAAAGTTTGACACTCCAACACAAGAAGCATGAGAAGGTAAACATGGAAAAGAAATCATAAGAAACTTATCAAAGTTGAACTATTTACATGCCAACATGGAAAAGGGATAATTGTAACTTATGAAACTTTTCTCAGTATGAGGATAGGTGAAGGGAATACAAATGTTTATATATGTATACATACACATATGTCTATATAGGAGGGTATATATATATATGTGTGTGTGTGTGTGTGTGTGTGTGTGTGTGTGTATGTGTGTGTGTGTGTGTATGAATACATATCTGAGTATGTGTATATATTTGTACATAGAGGGCACAAGATCAATTGAATAGGAAGGGATGACACTATAAAAGGTGAAATTGTGAGGTGGGAGAAGAATAGAATTAGAGGAGACAGGGAGAGCCGGAATGGGGTTAATCATCTCATATAGAAGAAGGAAGGGATAACTGTTACAATGGAGGGGAAGAACAGGAAGGCAAAAAGGAAAGAGTCAACCTTACTCTCATTGAATTTGGCTTAGGGAAGGAATGACATAAACTCTAAACTGAGTATCTTGCCACACTGGAGTGTAGGGAGGATGGGGATGTGAAGAGGGATGATGGAGGGGAGGGCAAATTGGGAGGTGGGGTTGCTGGAAGCACACACTTCTGTAAAGGGACAGGGACAGGGTAGGGAATAGAATAAGGGGGCGCAGGATAGGAAGGAGGGACATATAATTAGTCTCTCACAATCTCCACTGTGAAGATGTTCTGTGTAATTACACATGTACAGCCTCTATTGAATTGCTTGTCTTTCCAGTGGGTGTGGGTGACAAGGGAAGAAGGGAAAGAATCTAGAATTTGAAGTTCCATAATCAAATGTTAGAAATATTTATGTATATATTATTATTATTATTAACTACGTCCAACTGGGAATTAAGATATACAGGCACTGTGCTAGGGAAATTCATCCTGCCCTACTGGAAAGTCAGAGGGGCAAGGGGGAGGACATAGGGGAGAGCAGATTGAGGGAGGGGTTATACAGCGGGATGGCTGTTTTGAGGTGTTGGGTAGGGGCAAGATGGGGAGAAAATTTGTCACTCAAAATCTTGTGGAAATGAATGATGTAAACAAGAAAATAAATAAATGAATACAAAGAAAATAAATGTTAAAAATTGTTTTCACATGTAACTGGGAAATAAGATATACAGACAATGGCATATAGAAATCTATCTTACCCTATAGGAAAATAGAAGGGGAAGAGGATAAGAGAAGGGGATGGGGGTGATAGAAGGGAGGGCAAATTGGCAGAAGGGGTAATCAGAACACATGCCATCCTGGGTTAGGAGAAGGAGAGAGATGGGGAGAAAATTTGAACTCAAAATCTTGTGGAAGTGAATGTTGAAAACTAAAAATAAATAAATAAAATTTCAAAAATCTTTCAAAATACTGCTTTGACATTGCCTAATTCACTAGTCCTTAGCTCTAAGTACATCACATAGTCCTTGCTATAAATCTATGGGTTCTTTAAATATCCAAGTTTCAAGTAGTAGATGGTTTAAAACACTCCTGGGATTTCTGTTAGAGCCTGAGCAATCAGAAGGCATTGTCTTATTCTACCAATAACTGGTGTCACTTCCTGTCAAAAATTAAGTTCTTTACCCTTCTGATCTTTGATTGCAGATATTTTCAATGAGCTATGATGTTCAGGATGTCAAAAAATAAGGAACCTACAGATTGGGTTTCAGACCAGATTTCTAATTGTGATCATAAGATATAGAGCTAGAAGGGAGCTCAGGGTTACCTAGTTCAATCTCCTCATTTCATAGATGAAGAAATTGAAGCCCATAGACATTAAGTTATTCATCATAGTGGTAAGTGAATCTTGGATTTCTGACATCAGTTACAATATTTCTTCCATGAGACCACACTGCTTAAATGTCATACAATCTCACAGGGACTGAATTAAATTTGGGTCTTCTCATTGAATCCAGGGATCTTTCCCCTTTTCTGTGTTGTTCCTTAATAAGACAAGTTGCGTGGATACTTTTCTGTACCTTGTAGCACTCATTTGTAATATTTCTTACCTATTTTTGCTTATGTTATTTCTTGTCTTCACAGCTAAATTGTAAGCACTGTGAAGACAGACCACATGCATAAACATATCTCTTCTTGCCCTAGCTGCAAGAAAGTGACTTCGTGTGCCAGTATGTTTGAAATGTTGAAAGTGACCTATAGAGTCTTAGAACTAGAAAAGATCCCACAGAATCAACCCTGTTTAAGCAGAAATCCTTGCTTTAAATAATTCTGATAGGTGTTCCTTCAGCCTCTGCTCGACCCCTTCCACTGGTGGAGATTTCACTATCTTATGAGGCAGACATTTGCCCTGTTGGGTAGTTCTAATGGTCAGGAGGTTTCTTTGTTTCTTTGTTTACTTCACAAAAATATCCCCCAAATCTTAGGGCAGTTTTAATAGTTTTAAATAATACACTTAAGACAAAATTAAGATTTTTTGGGACACCTTGTATTTAGTTGACTATGGCTTCCCAAAAACTTTCCCCCGCTGATCCCAATTCTGACTTCTGAGGCTCTGGAGAATAAGTCTAATTCTTCTTCAATGTGTCTGTTCTTCCAATAATTGAAGATAACCCTTATGTGTCCTTCAGTTTTGTCTTCATTATTCACATGACGTGATTTATAGACTCTAAGTAGCTGAGCTCATAAAAATGACTCCCTGAGCTGATTATGGTACTTCAGATAGGTTCTAGCTAACATAGAGGTCAATCAGTGGGACTCTAAAGGGAATGGATTAGATGATCTCAAAAATTGCTTCCAGGTCTAACTTTATGATTTTATGGTCCCATGAGTCTATGTTTTCCCTTAATTTGGACACAATGTTTGAGGATGACATTAGCTTTTTTTGGGTTTAGAGAAGTTTAAAATTCAAGAGTGTTTTGGATTTATCTTCATTTTTGCTTTTGTTTTTCCCCTTCAGAAGACATGAACCACATAACCCATGACGGTCAGTGCTGTCTTTTTAGAGTTCCTGTAGGATGACGTTTATCCTCAACTCTTCCTTGTTTCATGTTCCTAAAGATAAATATCTTCTACTTTTGCCTGGAAAATGCCTTATTAGTGTAGCTTGACATGTTCAATGAAAAACTGTATATAGATACTGTTTCTAGGAGAGTGTCCAGCCAAGTATTTCCCAGAGACATGCTCTATTGGCTATAGGAAAATTTCTGTGATAAAGGCTACTTCTCTTGATGACCCTGGTTATTTAATCACTCAGAAAAACATGAACCTTAACTGAATTTTTGTCACTCTGTCAAGGCTAGCTTAAGGGCTCAGAGATACTGAACTATGAACAGGATGTCCACTTTCTTCCCACCTGCCATGTTTCTCAAGATTCTACACCCCAGATTATAAATTCTGACCTGTATGAGACATAGTGTTCTTGTCTTCACACTCACACTTTTGAGTTCCTCAAGTCTATAACTACCAGTACTGAAACATGCATGTGGGGATGAGGTTTTTGCCTTAGAGTACTGAATAAACTTAGTGCTGAAGCTCCTTTGCAAATAAGGACAACTTAGCGTAGCACCTAACTTGTAAAAATAACTAGTTAAAAACAAGAGCCAACCAGATGGAAAGCTAGAGGGAACTCCTCCCCAGTCCATCCTAGTTTCTTCCTCCCCCTTCCTCTTGGATGGAGAAAACTCTCCAAACAAGGGTCTCTGTCTCCTTTCCATGTGACAACATTCTGGCACTCACTTGATTGATAGGAATTTCCTCCTATTCAATTCTAGACCTAGTTGGTATATAGTTAAGTCAAGTCAACAAGCATTTGTTAAACATCTGCTCTGTGCCAAGTACTATCCTGAGAGCTAGGGGGATTTAAAAAAGGCACAAAACCATCCTATTTTCAAGGAGCTTAGAGTCTGGATGTGGGGAGACAACATGCTATTAACTATTCATGAACATGATATGTGCAGGATAAATTGGTGATAGTCTTGGAGGGAAGGTACTAAGTTAAAGGAGGGCTAGGAGAGACTATTTGCAGAATATGGGCAGGCAGAAAATAGGCTTTTATATAGCATCTACTATTTGCCAGGTATTGTGCTAAACACTTTAAAAAATAAATATGTTTTCTCATTGCATTCTCACAACAACTCTGTCAAGTATATTGCTATTATTGCCCTCATTTTACAGTTCGGGAAAGTAAAAGTGACTTGACCAAGGTAACACAGGTAATATGTATCTGAGGCTGGATTTGAACTCAGGTCTTCCTGAATCCAGGTCCAGTCCTCTATTCGCTGTACCACCACACTCTTTCATTGGAACTTCAAGGAAGTCAAGGAATCCAGATGATAGAGATGAAGAGGAAGAACATCCAAGACATGGGTAACAGTTAGTGAAAATGATCAGAAAGGGAGATGGAGTCACTTGTACTAGGAATGTAACCCTGCTAGTGTCACTGAATGGTACAGTATGGTGGGGTCGGGATGGGGAGCAAAGTGTAAGGTTGGAAATATAGGAAGAGGCTGGGTTATGGAGGGCTTTGGAATTGAAATAGAAGTTCTTTTTTTCTTTGATCATACAGTCACTGATGTTACTTGAGTATTTGGCAGGGGATGAGGGGGACAGGTAAGAAGGGAGAAAAGTTGACATCAGATCTGTGTTTTATAAAGATCAAGTAGCAGCAAATTAATTTCAACAGACAATGAGCAACCCACACTACAGATCGAGTCAATTCAGCTAAGCATTAAGGTCTATCTTTTACATTTTCAATTACCTATCAATGTGCAGCCCTAATTTTCTACTTCTACAGTGGGAAAACAATATAGGAGGAGCAGCTGCTCTAGATGACCTTTGGAACTGCCAAAGCACACCTCCCTTCATACAAGGAAAGAACAAACACATAAAGGAACAAAGTCATCTAGGAGCACCTGGATAAGGCAGCCTGGTTAAGTCTATGTTCCTTTTGAGGCCAGTGGTAGGAGAGTATGAGAGTGTCACTATTAGCCATGCATGGGAGAGTCAAAGCAGAGGTCATATTTCCTGTCACCCTGTCACCCTGTCACCCTGGCTGAAGCCTTGGGGCTACAACATAGCTGAAAACAATAGCTATAGAGCTGATCATCCTGGAAAAGCCCAAGCAAAGAGGTGCCATATGCTTAGAGTCCCTGGAAGTTCCCCGGGGAGTGCTGGGTACATTTTCCCTGGGATGGTCCCTATAGGTAGATTCGACTTTGTTATATTTGCAGTATCTTCATCTTATCCTGATGTCCTTGAAACTATATGTTACTGAATTTCGTGCTCTTATTTCACAAAATTCTCTTTGTCTTCTCCTTCTTTTCTGTGAGATAAGCAACCTGTCCTTGATATGTCACTACAATGCAAAATTTGTAGTTTGGGCAAATTCCTTAGAAATCTCTTGGAAAGTTATTTAACCTTCAGAAATCTTATGCAAACTAGCACACTTGGTGAATAGAGAGAGAGAGACCTTTCTATCAGGAAGCCATAATCTAAAGAGATGCTCCTTATAACTAATAAATGTTTCTAATTGACCTCATCCCTAAACACAACAATGAATGACTCAATTCATTCATTTTGACACCTTTACACACATGAATAAAGGAGGGTGCTTATGTAGTATGTTGTTAATCGTGGTGTTAGAATTCAACTGTAGTAACTCTACTGTCATTGGAGAAAATAGAAATTGTTTGCAGATATTTTCCATTTTTTGTCTGTCTACTCCTAATTTCACCCCTAATGCTCCTGGGCTAACTTGCTTTAATGGCTCTCTCACCACTACTAAAAATACTACTAACAACCTTTACTTAGTACCTCCAAGTAATGAAAATTTTGGCCACAGCAGTTCTTAAAACCATTCCTGAATATATGGAGGGTTCATGATGTGAGTTAGCAGATGTGTATAATCTATATTGCTCAAATCACAGTCTTTTGAAATGTTGAAGTCATATTCCTATATATTTATAATAAAGCATTGTACTTTTCCAAACACCTTTGATTCCAGTGCAATCATGGCTTTGTAACCCTGCTAGAAGATCAGAATGACTAGAGAGTAGAAGCAGGTAGTAAAAGGACAGTGCTCCACTTCACTGACATATTGGAATAGATTAATTAAATCAAGCCCCAAATGGATGGTCCTTCTTTTAATAACAGAAATGGTTTAGGATACATGGATTGATTCCAAATTGTTATGAAATACATGGACTAGTCTTTGGATTTCGAAGAATTTTTAAAATGAGGGTGAAACAAAGACACCAGCCAAGAAGGTAAATAGGCAGATACTTTCTTAAGTTTTTGTTTTGTTTCGTTTTTAAAAATAAGCTGTAGGAGAATCAGAGCTGAGTTTGATTTCTGAATCAGACCCTCAGCAGTTGTGTGACTTGACTTGCAAGTCACTTGACCTCTTAGGCTCAGCTCTCCCATCTGTAAACAGAGATGGTAAAAATAGCACCTAGGTCTCAGAATTGTTGTGAAGATCAAATATAAAGTGCTTTGAAAACCTTGAAAATGCAACATAAATCTTACTTTTGATGGTGATGATAGCAACAATGATGATGATTATGACTTGAATGAATTATTATCTGTACCACCAGAGAGAGTTCTAACGCCAATGAGAGATGTGGTGAAGTATTAAAGGATTACGGACAAGATTTTGTGTGGCATGCTGTGGAGTGAACCCAGAAGTTTTCCTTCAATACTTCAAGGATGCATGATGTGTTTCCTCAATGAATCAAGTTGCAAACCCTCAGTGGCTTATTCAATGGTTCTACACGAACTGTTGTAATAGAATAATACTTATCCCTTGGTGTTCAGTCTTCCATTGAAGAGCCTCTCCATACTTAATAAAGTGTAATAGTAATGAAATTTGAAGATCCCTTTGTATTGCTAATCTGACAGGTACTGAGCTCCTAGTTTCAAATTAAGTCTCTGTTTAAAAAAAACAGAAGGTATGAACCCCTGTTACTGATGTAACAGGAAGGGCCTGAACAGGGAGGGGAAATACAGTATATAAGGAAAAATTCCAGCTAGGAAAGTCAGAACTCTTTGGGATGAGCATCTGAAGGCTGGGCTTCTGCTGCTGGATTGGAACTTCCATGGAGAAAGTGATTTTGATTTTGAGAACAGAGCAGCTGAAGACTTCTGGGGGCCAGCTGGAGCTGCTGAGGATTTTCGATGGCTAGCTCGAGCTGCAGAAGACTAAGGAAGCACGACTGTAGTGCCGATATTTTATACAAATGTTGCTAATGTGTATGAATGTTCTTGTGGCTTTGTTATGCCTGTCTTCCCAGTAACAGAGACTATGAAGGTTTTGAGATGGACTGGACACTGTGAGCTCTAATATGGAGCAGGAACTGCATGTAGAGCTGGACAAGGAGCTGGGGGCTGTCTGCCTTTGAACTTGGGTGGCAGTTGGTTAGATTTGGGTGGAAGCTGGGACCATGGAAGAGGAGCCATGGAATCTGAAAGCCTTCCCTGAGTCAAGATGAAAAGACCTTTCTATGGGTACTGAGTAGTGATGAAATTGTGATTTACTTGGGTGGACGGCCTGTGTGTTTTCCATTACCCCTTAAAAGGGTCCTGAGAAGTGGCTGATGACTGAGTAGTGACTAATGATTGAATAGTGACTGATGACTAAATAGTAACTGATTTGTAACTTAGTGTGCCGCATGGGTGGAGAACCTTAACCTTTTGTACTTTATGATTGAATGATTGAGTTACTAAATGATTGATTGACTAAATGATTGTACTTTGTTCAAAACTGTGTGACCACTTTGGTGAAAACTATGTGGCCATTTTAGTGATTTAGTTGTGACATGGTAAATGCTGAATTTTGATTTTCTGTGATAAGTTGTAACATTGTGAATGCTGTGCCTTGATTTTCTGTGAATGTTTTCCTCTGATTTCTTATTGAATAAATAGAGAGTTCATTATACTATGTAATCAGAACCTTGGAAGCTGTTCATAGCAGCAGTCCTCTGGAAAGCTGCTCATGCTTGGTTTTACACAAAGCCAGTCCTCAGATGATAGATGGATACTCTATTACTGGACCAGTACTTGAAACCTTCTAGCTAGGTAGCATCTGTAAGAACTGGCATACCATTGATATAGCCTTGAGTACACAGACTCATTTCTAGTCCATTGTGAAGTCCTAATTAGATATTTATAGAAATAGCTACAATAAAAAGTATAATGTGATAAAATCTATTAAACAGATACAAGTAGACAATGTAGTGCGATCTTCTGTCACTTTAAAGTTTATTGTTAAATCTCTGCTCAGAGATTTAATCAATCTGAGCCCTTATTTCTAAATTATTATAACAGTATTCTTCCTGTCTTCTTTGAATTCTGATTCTATCCCTTTAATTTCTCTTGCCTATATAGTGATTGTTGACCTTTCTATAACAAATTATAGTTTACAAAGTGATTTCCTCCTAATACCCCCTAGAAGAGAGGTAGTATAGGGGCAGCTAGGTGGCACAGTGAATAGAGCACTGGCCCTGGAGTCAGGAGGACCTGAGCTCAAATCCAGTCTCAGACACTTAACACTTACTAGTTGTGTGACATTGGGCAAGTTACTTAACCCCAATTGCCTTGCCTTCCCCCCTCCAAAAAAAAGAAGAAATAGGTAGTATAGATATTCCCATTTCTATTCTACAAATAAGAAACAGAGTCCCAGACAGGCAGAGGAAAAAGCTTCATCTTGTTAGTAACTAGAAGATCCAGGACTCAAATCCATGTTTTCTCATTCCAAGTCTACTTAGCAACATTGCCTCTCATGTGGTGGCAGACTGATCATATATATGTTAACCCTGAGAACCTGATTTCACAACTGAATACCAACTTTCAGCAATATTGTTTTTATTGAGAAAGAAAACTAAAGGAGTTGTGTTTTACAGATATGGAAGGGCAGGAGGGATGCCGCATGTGCTCCCAGAGAACAGCAACTAGATTGGAACATTAGTCAGTCCACCCAAAGACATACAGGGAACCAGAGTGGTTCAGATGGTGATGAAAATGATGAAGTTAAGTTTTCCTATACTCTGGTTCATGGGGAGAGTTAGCAATTTCCGTCATGAAGATAAGCCACTTTTCCATTTGTTTTCCTAAGGGCAGAGATAGAGTAACAAATGTTATGAGTCACAAATACACATACCGTCAGGAGTAGTGGTCACCTTAGTATAGCCCACTAGTACAAATTACCTTAGAGGGAAACTAAGTTCCATATGTGCTAAGAGATCTGTATAAGGTTACACAGTGGCAAAGCTAGAACTAGAAACCAGATCTTTCAACTTCCAGATCAAGACTACTCATAGAATCATGTCAGAGTCAGAAGGAATCTCAGAAGTTGTCTAAACCAACCTATACCTGAATGGGAATCTTTGGGAAGTGGCCATCCATTTTTGGCTTGAATACTTCCCCTGAGGAGGAAAGTGCTACCCCCAAGACGCCATTCAACTTTAAAACAACTCTTTTTTTAGTGTGTGTACCTGTATGTGTATGCACATATACACATATATAGTGTGTGTATATATACACACATACATGAATACATATATACACATGTATATTTACATGCCCCAGAGGGCAGAACTAGAAGCAATGAGTATTAGAGTGTATGTATGTATATGTGAGTGTATGGATATGTATATACATATATATATGTCTATGTATGTGCATACACACATATGCATGCATACACATATACGTGTATTTACATATATACACATTTGTATATACATACATATGGACATACACACACACATACCTATGTGGCCCTCTGAGACCAAGCAGAAAAAGTAATTCCTCTTCTGCATAAAAGGACTACTACTTTGTTTCTGTCTTCTTTTCCGTTGTGTCATACTGTTAAATAATGCTAAACTCATAGTCCAGTAAGATTCCCAGGTTTTTTCCACACAAACTACTTAACAGCCATTCATACCTTCTCTTTTTTATATTTGCGCAGGTGATTTCTTGAGCCCAAGGGCAGGACTGTACATATTTTAAAAATCTCATCATATTAGATTTAGTCCCTTCTTGAGATCTTTTGGGTCTGAATTTTGTTGAATATGTTAGACATTCTTTTAAGCTGTGTGTCACCTGCAAATTTTTGTAGACAGTAATTTTTGCACTCAGATAAATCACTGATAAATATGTTGAATTTTACAGGATGAAGGAGAGAGCTAGAAGACCCTTCACTAGAGATCTCTCTGTTTGGATATCTATCCATCATTCTTGAGGCCTTTAATTCAGGTAGTTCGGAATCTATCAAATTGTGTTCTTATGCAACCTACAGGTCTCTAGCTTATCTACAAGTCTTGCATGAAGGAATTTATCTAATGCATGTATGTCTACCTCATTTCCATGAGAGGCTAGTCTGATTATTCAATCAGAAAAGGAAATGCTATGTATATATGAAGCAGTAGCCCTCACCCTGCCATTCCTTCATCCTCTTTCCATACTCACAAGTTCTCTATGCACAGATGACATCCATTGCCGTAAGTTACGTAGTCAGAACCACAAACAGGAAAATATGTAACAGGGCAGGGAATAGCTGACACTGGGAACTTCTTATAAATGCTGCAGTCCTCCTAGAAAGGAGGAGGAGGATGGGGGAGAGAGAAGAAGAGGAGGAGGAGGAAGAAGAAGAAGAAGAAGAAGAAGAAGAAGAAGAAGAAGAAGAAGAAGAAGAAGAAGAAGAAGAAGAAGAAGAAGAAGAAAAATGGAGGGGAGAGAAAGAGAGAGGAGGAGGAGAGACAGAAAGAGACAGAGAGAGAAAGAGAGAGAGAGAGAGAGAGAGAGAGAGAGAGAGAGAGAGAGAGAGAGCTCTTAAAATTCTTGACTGCATAAATTCATAAGACAGGCAAGTCACTGTGGTTCAGGGAAAAGAATCCTGGCCTAAAGTCTAGAGACATGCTTTCAAATCTTGACTCTGACATCAACTTACTTGAAACTCTCAGTTAAATTACTTTCTTCTCTAGGTATTATTTTTTTTTTCAGCTATAAAATGAGTGGTTTTGATTAGGTAATTGCTGAGATCCCTTCCAACTCTATTGTTCTGTCTTACTTTCCAAGACCCTCTCATCTCTTAATCTTCTAAGATCCATTCCAGCTTGAATAAATAACATTCTTAGCTGTAAGGGCCCTTCCAGCTTAGACATTTCATGGTTTGTTTCTCAGGTTCATAGCAAATCTGAAGTTCTGTGTTTTAATGTCTCTTCCAGGTTGGCCTTTTTATGTCTTCTGATATTCTGTGAATCCATTTCACCCTTCCCTTTATGAGGAGAGGTGGACCACAGACCAGGACACGTCTCTGTGCCCCAGAAGCTGAGCCTCCAGGGCCTGCCTTTAATAATATGCCACAAGAGAAGGTGAAGTTGTCAAGAACAGTGTATTCTAGAAAATCCTCTTCTATCTATCCACAAGATTTCCTAATATTGCCAAGGAACATTCATGTAATTAGGAAGAGAGGGTCTTGCTCTTCAAGGAATTTTCTACATAGATGGTAAGGCAGGGAAGTTACTTCACCAGTTTAAGCTCTGGTTGTCATCTCTCCTATCCAGACACCTAGAAGTTACCTTTGCAATCAAATCCAATTTTGACATTTTATAAGCAAGAAAACTAAATTTCCAAAGAGAGGAAGCTATTTGCTATCAGTCACTTAGCACTGAAATTTGAGCATAAATCTCCTAGACTCAAAGATAGTGCTCTTTCAATGGGAAATCAGTGCATGTAATAATAACTCATAGTATACTTTACAGAGAACTTTCTATACAATAGCTTTGTGAGACTGATAGTACAAATGTTATTGTTCTCATTTTATAGATGAGAAAACAAAGTTTCAGAGAATATCAAGTCACATAGCTAATGTTGTACCTAGAACTCAAATCCAAGTTCTCTGACTCTTAAGTCCTATGTAATGAGGCCACCCCTCTTTTACTGATCCTCTTGATTCCCACAGTGTAACATAGGGTTCTGTGCTCATTAAATTCTTGCCCATTGAATGGATGGCAATGAAAAATACGAGAGAATTGAAAAAAAAAATCTGCTTACCTTCCCTAAATTCTGACCAGGAACTCCTGAAACAGAAATAGAGATAGAAGTACAGCTAAGTGATCATGGTCCTCCTCCCTCAACTCAATGACCAAGGATGGGTTTAGGCTGTGCCAATTTTTAGCTTCTGAACTATCATTGTTGGTCTCACGACTGGTGATGTGGGCCACTCTCTTTTAGCCCAGGTCAGTCAGCAAGCTTTTTCTTTTCTCTGTTATCTATCCACACAAATGTCATGGGAAGAGCACTTGCCTTGGGATAAAGAGACTTGGGCTAGGGACTGGGTTTTTACATTTACTAGCTCTGTGACACTGGAAGGATGGAAGGAAACAAGCATTTATTAAGTGCATATTATATACTAGACATTGTATTAAGCACTTTGCACATATTATCTCACTTAATCCTTTCAGTAGCCCTCAGGATTAGGTGCTATCATTTCCCCCATTTTATAGTTGAGACATATTGAGGTTAAATGACTTGATTAGAGACATATAGTTAGTAAGTGTCTGAGGCTGAACTTGAACTCAGGTCTTTCTGATTCCTGGCCCAGGGCTCTGTCTATTGCCTACCTATCTGGCTCTAGGCAGGCAAATGGGTAAGACACTTGATGATCTGATCTCTAAGCCTCTATTTATTCATCTGTAAAATGGAATTATGGGCACTATTTACCTGACAAGCATTTTAGGAAAGCATTTTGCAAACTTTAAGGGGAAGAGGAGAAGGGAATAAGCAATTATGTAGCACCTACTGTATGTTGGGCATTGTGCTAAGTACTTTACAAATATTATCTCATTTGATTCTTGAAATAACTCTGTAATATAAGTGCTCTGCTATTATTATCCTCATTTTTTGCAGTTGAGGATACTGAGGCAAACATAGTTTAAGTGACTTGCCCAGGATCATATAGTAAGTACTACATGAGTCTGATGTCAGATTTGAACTCAGGTCTTCTTTAATCCAGACCCAGCAAGCTCTTCACTGTACCACCTAGCTACCTAGCTAGAAATAAAGACCTAGCTGTTTTGACCTAGTGGGAATCTTAAGAGTTTATTTAATCTAACTTCACTTAATAGATTAGCTGGTACTTTCAGATCATAAAATGTTAGAGCGGGAGGGAACCTTAGTACAAGCTCTTTCTACAGATGTAAAAACCAGGACCCAGAAAAGTGATTTAACTTGCTCAGGGTCACTGAGCAAATAGTTCCAACTTTCAGAACTCAGGTCTGTTGACTTGCAGGCAAGAATTTTCTCCACAGTGTCATACTGTGCAGCTAATTCTAGGAAGAACAATAATAAATGGCATCTATGTAAGCCTTTATTATCACAGCCATACATTACTTCATCTGGTTCTCAAAACAGCACCATGAGGGAGGCAGGACTAGCATCATTACCTTCATTTTACAGCTTGTGAGACAACTTCAATAAAAGGAAGTTACAAGGCCCTGAAGCCATGTTTCCTAATTTTCAGACCAGACTCCTTTCTGTACCTGTCAGGAAAACTCATCCTGTTGAGACCAGTTGGGGAAATCCCAGGGTTAGGATACTTTTAGAGAAGGAATTTTCTTTTACTCACGAGAGGATAGGCAGAGATGAGCCAGAGCAAACAGGAGTAGAAAGCCCCCAATGATCTTCATGGTTAAACAGGGAGAGATGGAATCACTGGCAAGAGACTTCTTCACAGAGAGTAGTATATTAATCCCTGAGAGTGGGAACACTTTTATATGACCACAGCAGTATTCTCCACCTATATATTGTAATCTTACACTGACACTATTCACAAGCTGTTGGCACACCCTGGGTGGATGGCATCTCCTGCCACCTAGTTGTTAAGTCCAACCAGTCAGACAACTGGGTTATTAACTTTATTTGATGTAACAAATAATTCAATGCTTCTGAGAGTGAAGATCATGTCATGTAATACTTCCCATAATTTCACAGTTTTTTTTTTTCCATTTGGAACCTCTGATTTCATCAAAATAGGAAATTCCAATGAGTTCTCCCATAGAGTCCTCCAATGAAACTCCCTCTACTAAGGCAGACCAATAACTGCTCTGCAGCTTAAATTCAGGGACTGGGCTGGAGCCATCAGAGATTAGGTGACTTACCCAGAGTCATACAGTCTGTAGATGTTAGAGGCAAGACTTGAAGCCAAATCTTCCTGAATCTGATAGTGGCTTGATATCCACAGCTAATTTTAATTTATGGTGCATTAGTAATAGTAACATTTCTTTAATGTCTTGTAGTTTACAAAGCACCAAGTATGGTGGATAAAGTCTTAGATTTGGACTCAGGAGATGTGGGTTTGAGATACCAGCTATCAGAATTGCTAATTGTGTGCCCATGGCTCCTCTCTAGGCCTCAATTTCTTCATCAATGAAATGAAAAGTATAAACTCCATGGCCCCTTCCAGCTTGAATGATAAATGTTCCTCACTATATCTAGGAAAGAGGAAGGCAATATCATTGTCCCCATTTGACAGAGGAGGAGAGGCTTGTAGATCTTCAGTGACTCCCCATAGACTCACAAATAGGAAGCAACAGAACCTGAACTCCATGTAGTTCTTCTGTCCAGGACTCTTTCTAGTACATCACACTGCTTTTCTTTTCTTTTTCTTTTAATTAACTTTTTTTTTATTTTTAGTTTACATCATTCATTTCCATGAGATTTTGAGTTACAAATTTTCTCCCTGTCTTTCCCCTACCCACCATCCCAAAACAGCAATCCCACTGTATAGCCCCTCCCCCAATCTGTTCTCTCCTGTGTCCTCCCCCATCACCCGTCTGACTTTCTGGTAGGGCAAGATGGATCTCCCTACCCCAGTGCCTGCATATCTTAATTCCCAGTTGCATGTAATTAATAATAATAATATATATACATATATATATTTTTGACATTTGATTATAGAACTTTAAATTTTAGATTCTTTCCCTTCCTCCCTCGTCACTCACCCCCACTGGAAAGACAAGCAATTCAATACAGGCTGTACATGCATCACACAGCTTTTCTAGGAAACAACTTCAGCATGCATAGGAGAAGTTAGCCTGACCCAAAATGATTCTGATCTATCATCTGCAAACTTGTGAAAAATTCACCTAGAACATGAATATCGCACTTCTAGAGATTAAGTATTTGTTGGATACCATCTTTTTAATAACTCTCCTGCTTATACCTTCTGGAGGAGGTTTAGTAAGTGAAGGATGAGCACATGAGCAGAAAGATGAGGAAGACTCTAGGAGAAAGACAAGAAGGAATCAAGAAAAACTGGATTGGAAGAAGGATGTTGTTAAGACAAGAGAAAAGAAATTGGATATACCTGTCAAGATATTCATAAAGTAAAGAAGAGGGGCACCTACCACTGGAGTTCAGGATTCCCACCAGCACTTTGCTACAGCAATTGTCCTGACTGCTTGGCCATAAGACCTACTAGAGCAGTGGAAACCTGGGGTCTCTGGATCACGAACTGGTATCAGGTTGACTGTGAACCTGGCTAGGGAAAAATGACATCTCTTATGTTCTAACCAAAATCTAGCTTTCATTTGCTTATTTAAAAGTATTTTTTCTGAGAAAGGATGCAAAGGCACCACCAGATTGCCAAAGAGATATAAGACACACAAAAAATTAAGAATTCTTAGACTAGCCAGAAAAAGGAAATGTGAGAAGTTTGGGAAAGTGATCATAAACTTGGCTCAGAGTAAAGATATATTAGTGATAGGAAATTTCAATATCTAGATATTTGCTAGAGCTCTCTTATATAAAAAGCAGAGTGGCTACTTTTTCCAGGATTTGCTAATCTCATCTTTCAAAAAAGGTAGTCTGGATCGGATTCTTACCAACTAGGAAGAACCAGAGACTGAAGTAGAGATGTTGGGAAACTTATGGGAAAACGACCATTTCTGTCTTGGATTTTGTGATAGGAGAGATAAAAGCAGGGTAAAGATTGAAAGGTACTCTGAATTTTGAGAGAGTAGATTCCAAAGGTTATAGGGTAGAAAACAGAGAAGGTCATACTAGGAGCCATGGAAAGCTCTTAAAAATGAATTCTGAAGATTTAAAGAGAAATAACATGAATAAGGAGGACAAGAAGGAGCTGTCTGGAGTTAGAGGGAAGGGAAGGGAAGGGAAGGGGAGTGGGCACTTCTTAAACATCTACTATGTGCTGGGCACCATGCTGGGTGCTTTACAAATATCTAATCTGATCCTCACAGCATCCCTGGGAGGTACCTGGAAGGTAGGGTCTTCATTTTACTGTTGAGGAAACTGAGGCAGACAGAGGTTAAATGACAGCTGATAAGTGTCTGAGGTTGGATTTGAACCTCATTGACTCTAGGCCCAGTACTCTATTCACTGCACCACCTGGCTGCTTCTAATTAAGGGGTGGGATATGGATGATGATCCAGTAAAAGAGATCAGGGAGGGACGGGGGATATGTAGGAGAAGTTGATAATAATATTTTCATATGGTGCTTATTATGTGACAGGCACTGTGCTAAGCACTTTACAATTATTATTTCACTTGATCTTCACAACAGCCCTGGGAGGTAGGTATTATTACTATCCTGATTTTACAGATGAGGAAACTGAGGAAACAGAGTAGGTAGAATCATTGGGACTTTTGGTAGAGATAGTACCCAAGCTGATGCAATAATAAAGTCTTGACGTACAGAATTTAGCATCGTTATTATTGATGTATCTGAAACACTGATAAGGAAAAACAATAATGATAGCTCAAGGCCACTGCATGCTATAAAGGTATTTCAGTGAGTTGAGGAAGAAGTCATTTAAATTTATTCAGGATAGGTTTATGAATTTGCAAATTGTTTTTCCTGCTAACATTACTCATCACTGTGGCACTACCTTTCGCTATGCTGCATGGACATGTCTGACACGGCATGCCCAGGACCTTACCCTTAAAAATACTTTGGAAGTAGGTTAAATCTTTGGATTTCCAGAGGAGGAAACTGGCACTTGGAGAGAAAAAAAGATTTGTAGTGGTTATACCACAACTTTGTAGTTGAGACCGGGATATATCCCAGGTATCTGAATTCTCAGGCTAGTGACCTTTCTGGTCCTGCCTTTCAGAAACTATCCTATATGGGTTGTGGGTGGCAAGCCCTGAATTTTTATGCTCTGTAATAGACGTTATCTGGTATTTCCAGTTGGTTTCTAATTTCAGCCTAACGTAGACTATGAAAATCCTGGTGTCTATTCAATAGGACATGTTCTGACAGGCATCTCTTAATTCTGGGGTTGCAAGAATGATTGGCTTGTTTACCTCAGTCAATATTTTCTTCAGGGAAGTAAGAATTTGCCTTGCCAGAATGACTTCTTTCTTAAAATGTTAGCTCCTCTGTATTTAAGTCCCAGCTCTTCCATTTACAGGCAAGTTGACCTTGGGAAAATCCCTTTCCCCTCCCCCCCACCCCCCGAAGTTGTTTTCTATATTATTATCACCAGAGGAACAATATATTAATCATAGCTTGCCTCACACAGTTCTTGTAACAGAGTTGTGAACTGTAACCAAATGTGGCAGCATGTAGGTAGAGAGCATGACTTTCAGAAGACTGATTCAAATCCTGCCCCCAGACACTTAGTAGCTGTGTCACCCTGGGAACCTCACTTAATAACAGTGGGCTTCAGTTTTACTATTTCCAAAATGAGGTTAGAATCTATGATCTCTAAAGTTCCATGCAGTTCTAAACATGATTATTCTATGGCTGTTATCCTGATTATTCTTAAGCTGTTCAAAGCCTACCTAAAGCACAAATCTCCTCTTTAACATCTCTGGCAAGTGATTATCCAAGCTCTCTAATGATGGGGGACTTTATTATAATAAAAATATAATATATAAATTAATAGTTTAATATAATAAAATATAATAATTATTATAAGGAAGTTCATTGCTGCACTTCTCTAATATTTAGAAAGTTCTCCCTTGTATTATGCGTTCTGAAGACATAGCATGATATGATTGCAAATTTAAAGCTAAGAGGGTTTCCTGAGGTCATTTCATAGTTCAGCTCCATAATTTTACTGAGGAGGAAACTGAGCATCAGAAAGGTGAACAGTCAGTTTTCAAATTGAGGTCCTTTGACTTTATGTTCAGCACTGATTCCTCTGCCAAGCTGCCTCTAGGAGGCCTGTATTCCTTTAGCATTAGTTCTGCTATGACTCTGTGACCTTCAGAAAGTTGTCCCATCACTTGTTCTCAGTTGCTGCACCGTAAAATAATGAAATTAATGAGATGTTTTCTAAGATCTTCCCTGTTCTGCCAATCTAGTTTCCAAGGTCAAGTTAATTTTATTACTTAAGAGTTATACTTTCTTAAAGGGAAAAAGAAAGAATCATCAGAAGGACTGCAAAGAAGCCAGTGGCAACTTGAGTTTGAGAAACAAAAAAATCGTGGAAATAAACAGTATAAAGTAAGCACGTTTTCTTTGATGACCCTGGCCAAAACTTTCTTCCATTTAAAAAATATCAAGAACCTCCCTCATCAATGGAAAAGAAAATCCCTCAAATTGATAAAGTAAGACAGAAAGCAACTGAATCATGGACTCAGGCTTGGAAGGGACCTTAACAATGACATATTTTTGTCCTCTGCCCAACCCATGGTGGGTGTCCCTTGTATTAGAGCACCAAGAGGTTAGTCTTCCTGATTTGTCATGACTGTCTCCATTCACAAGGAGTTCACTGCTTCATCAAATAACCTATTTCATTGTAAATTGACTATATATTTGGGGGAGATGCTTGAGTGTGCATAATGCGAATGGGAATTTGAAGATCTTCCCTGCCTCTTAATAGACATAGGGGAGGAGTAAAGTAAAGTAAACTCTGCCCTCTTACAGGCTGAATGTAGTCACATGGAGCCTGTGATGGAGGGAATTTGTTAAAGGGAGCAGCAGAGCCCACAGGAAGCTTCCCTGCTGTGAAGATAAACTCTGCCCTCTGATAGGCTGAATGTAGTCACATGGGGCCTGCAGTGGGAGGAGTTTGCTGAAGGGAAGCAGAGCCCACAGAAAGTTAATAATCAGAGCCAGAGAGACAGTGGGGGAGAGAGGATGCTCATTAAGGAGATGGAGAGTTTTGTGAGTAAATATTGATCTTGTATTGGTTTGTGGGAAGGCTGAAGGATGCTGTGGCTCTCAGCATTATTATGACTTCTGAATATCTTGGGTACTATCATGGAATCAGCTTAGTGGTTTTGGGATTTGATTTTCTGATGTCTGAAAAATTGCTTCAGTTCTATCCTCTATCTGGAGAGTTTGTTATATTTTGTGATCAAATATCATGTGATTCTTATAGTCATGATCTTTGTTGTGATGTGGGTGCTGTAAATATTGCATTGGCACTACAATCTGGTACCAATTCTGCCTCAGAAATTTCTACTCATTGGTCACAATTCTGCCTTTTGGAGACAACAGAACAAGCCTAATTCCTTTATCTCATGTTAACCCTTCAAACACTTTGATGAGATTATCATGAGTTTCAAAGTTCTCTTTTCCAAGACAAATATCTCTTAGATCCTTCACCTGATCCTTCCATGACATGATCTTCAAGCTCTTTACTATCCCAACTGCCCTCCTCTGGATGTTCCTCAGCTTAGCAAAGATTTTGCTAAAAATAAATACAACATTTCCAATCTAGTCTGATGAGGGAAAAACTCTTAACTCCTCATTCTCAATTCTAGATTTCCATGAAGCATAGTGGAGAGGAAGTCCTGTGGTTGGTACATAGCTCACATTTGCTTTAAGATGTTAGCCCCAAAAGACCAAAGCTTTTCTGGATCCTATGAGGGAAGACGTCAACAGAATTTAAGAAGCGAACGGACCCATCTTCCTGGAACAGTCTCACCAAATCAGATATTTCTTAGTACCTGCAGAGACTTGCATTCAATTTGCAACTTATGGGTATCCCAATAAGCCGTTGAAAAACATATGGGAATTAAGTAATTACCCTCATGGCCACAATGGCTATTGACCAACATGTTGTCAACATATGAGACCTTTTTCCTTTTCCTAAATTCTGACGTTTTTCTCTTTTCAGCTCCTCTTGTAGTACCTTTTGAACTGACTATTTCATTGGTCAATGGGATTTCAGAATGGGCTCACTCTTCCTTAGTAGTTGCTTCATTAAATTCCACGCACTGACTTTGTGCAAAGACAAATTATTCTGTACAAATTGTTATGGTCTTCAGTAGCCTGAATTTAATGTACCATGTCAACAAGTAAATAAGAATCATTTCACCATCTGAGAAATAATGTTCTCCACTTTAGAGTCATGTGACGAGAGCCTCAGAGGGGGAGGCAGGAAGGGAAATTGCACAGAGGCCGAACATACTGGAGAGAAAACATGGCCTTCCCCCTGCTGTGGACCAAGGTTCTCTTGGGCCTCTTTATCTTGGAATTGTCTGGTTTCTCAGGTGAGCAATGTTTTTAGTCACAGGTGGGGAATCTCTGATTTGCTAGAATTTATAGGAAGAAAACAGTGTACCCCATTGCCTGGCCTGGGTTGTTCCTGTCAGTGTTGGGACTCCTGAGCATCCATTAGGAAAAGATTTGCTCATTATAATGGGTATTTCCTGATCAAACCTCCTACAGAAGAATTCTGCTGTTAGCCATTCTATTTCATTCAACCTTAATTAAACATCTACTCTAGGCAGTAATTGGTACTTTGAGCTGAGGGGGATAGAGAGATTTCATATAAACCATGATCCTTTCCCTCATGGAGCTTATGATTTATTGGAGAACTAGATAATCATTAATTCAATATAACACATTATAAATGCATTTTTTTTAGTCCTTTGATTTCACAGCTAGGTAATGCAGTGGACAGAGCCCTGGACCTGGAGTCAGAAAGATCCGAGTCCAAAGTTGGCCTCAGATATTCCTAGCTATGTGACCCTTGCCAAGTCACTTAACTTCTGTTTGCCTTAGCTTCTTAATCTGTAAAATGGGGATGATAATAATATCATGTTAACCCCCAGAGTTCTTGTGAGGAACAAATGTTATAATAATTGTAAAGCACTTAGCACAGTGCCTGGCCTATTCTAAGCATTATATAAATGTCAGTATCATGTTTTTTATTGACTTTCTGTATGTGAACTCCCTCCGGTGATGCATATTTGCAACTCATTTCTATCTCATAGCCTTATAGAGACACCTGAGGCACCAAGAAGAGTTAAGTGACTTGCCTCTGGATACACAACTAATGTGCTTCAGAGACAGGCATATGGCAAATGCCCCCTCTGTGTTAGGGCTAAGCTAGGCCCTATGGATACAATGACAACTATGAAACAGTCCTTGTCACCCAGGAACTAGGGCAAGAAAACTGAGCATGGATGTTAAGCTTAAAAAACCAACTGATGATTTCCGTGGCTTAAGTGAGGCCATCTAATACATATGAGGCCATTTTGTGAAGAAAGTTCTAGCATTTAGGAGCATCAAGAAAGGTCCTGCATAGGAAGCTATGCTTGAAATGAGCTTTGAGGTATTCTAAGAGATGGAGAAACCCAAGTCTTCTTGACCCCAAGGTAGGCTCCATATATTCACTAGATGCAGAATGTAAATGAGAAAAATACAAACAACACCTTATATCAGGTCAGCAAGGGATTATCATGAACTACAGGGGGACTAGGGAAGGCATAATGCAAGAGTTGGCAATTTAAGTTGAACTTCCCTTGCAAGGATAGGTAGAAATGTAATAGGTGAAGACAGTGAGAAAGGGTCTTCCAATCATATGGAATGCCATGAGGTAAGACAAAGAAATATGAGAATGCAGGATATCCTAGAGGTACAGAAGGTAGAGAAGTCTGACTGGAGGGTAGAGTGTGTGGAAGGAGAATTGTGAGACAAAGGTGGAAAAAGCTGAATGATGCTGTACTGTGGCAGTCTTTGAATTGAAGGCAAAGAATTTTTATTTTGTTTAGTAGGAAAGGTCACCATTACATATTTTTGAGCAGAGGAGTGAGTTAACCAGCTCCAACTAGAATAATATTCTTGGCAGTGATATGAAGGAGAGATGTCCGAGTCAGGAAGACTTGTTAAGTCACTGACTAAAGTGGTTCAGATGAGTAACTGCACTGGGGTGGAGGCAGTGGGAATAGAGAGGTGGGAACAATTTCAAAAGACATTGCAGAAATGAAACAACAGGGTTTGGTAACAAGCAGTGAGGGAGGAGAGAGTCAAAGAGTGTGCTAAGAGTATATAAACAAGGGAGATTGAAAGAATGCTAATACATTTATGGATTATGGAAATAATGAAATCAGAAGGACAATCATCAGTAGGAGATGGGAAGGGGAACATAGTAACCTTGGGTTTAATCTATGAACCTTCCAGAGTAAAACTACTTCGTGGAGAGAAAAATGTGAATGGGTTGATACAGATTTGTCCAAGAAGGAGGAAACTATTTAAATAGCCAATCTTTCAACCTAATTAAAGTCTTACAGAATGCTACCTGGTGACTGCACCATTCCCTGGTCTTTTGACCTTAGTACACTATGTAATCCTTGCTATAAACCCACAGATTCTTCAAAGATTCAGGTCCCATATAAGTAGCAACACTCATGGACAATGAGAGGGCATTATTCTACCAACATTTGATATCACTTCCTGTGAAAGATTAATTTCTTTAACTGCTCTTGTCTTTTTGTTGCAGAAGTTTTCAGTGGGTGGCATTCTTCAGTATTCCAAAAGGTAAGGAATCTACAGATTGGACCTCGGGCCAGATTTCCAACTGTGATCTTATGACATAGAGCTGGAAGGGAACTCAGGGGTCATTTAGTTCCCCATTTCACACATGAAGAAATTGAGACCCATAGGCGTTAAGTGGTTTGTCTGTGGTCGCAGAGTGGTAAGCGACGCAGTGGTAAGGTAGGCATTTGAACCTTGGTCTTTTGACCAATTTAAGTGTTCCATCCATGACACTCCCATGCTTCAGTGTCATACAATCTTCTATGGACTAGATGTGAAGAGAGAAACCAGTACTAGCCTGTTTGCACTTCCTTTGTGTGGGTAACATTCTACTTTGTTTTATAGTTATTGGAGTAGGTGTTTTAGCTCATGCACTATTTTATGAGCTCATGAGAACAGTGTGGTTTAATAGAAAGAACATTGGACTGGAAATCCCAGCTCTCCTGACTCATTGCATGACCTTAGAAAACCCCTGCTCCCTAATCTGGGACTTGATTTTTTCCATTTATAAAATGAGGAAGTTGAACTGGAAAATCTTTAAGGTCCCTTTCAACTCTAAATCCTTTGTTATATTTTTAACATCTGTTATTGCTCTAACATTTTGTGTTCTGTGTTCTGGGATTCTTTTCCAGTTTCCAGTGGTTTATGATTCTACAACAATAGGTCATAGATCTGTGTTATCTCCCCAAGTCTTTGGTATAGGGCCCTGCATGTAGTAGGCAGGCTCTTGATGATTATAAACTTAATGAATAAGTTAACACATGAGGGAACATTAACTAAATAGCTTTCATTTCACTTGTTAAATGATACAATTTATCATTAGGCAGAAGACAGGAAAAATGGAGCTCTAGAAAAGACTATCAAAATAGACTCCTATCTATATTCATTCCGTAATACGTGTAGGTAAGTTAGATGGCGTGATCAAAGAATATTAGTTGTCTCCTAGACGAGCTGTCAAGACTACAAATTACACAATTATGCATTATCAAAGGAATATGTGGTGAGAATTTACCCAATGAAATAGTGATTACTACAAGTCAGCATGGATTAATTAAGAACAAGTCATATAACACTAACCTCATTTCCTTTTTCAACAGTGTTCCTAGAATGGAATTGCAGAAGGATGTCATAAGCATAGTATAACATGCTTCTAGACAAAATGGAGAGATGTTTCCTAGTTGGTAGTAGGCATCAGTTTTAGACAAATTTAGGACAAATAGAATCACTGAATTCAAATGGTAGTGATTGACATATCAATATTCATCTTGAGTAAAGTTTCTAAGGGAGTACTACTAGCCCTAACTGTTCCACATGTTTATCAGTGATGTGGATAAATACACATATGATGTAAATATCATATTTGTGGGTGATATGAAGCAAGGAAGAATAGCTAACATGTTAGATTGGACTATTGTACAGTGGAAAGATTTATGGGCTTGGAGTCAAATGACTAGGTCTGGATTTGAGTCCTACGAATGTTTAATAATTCTGTGACCTTGGAAACCCAGACACTTCTAAATTTCACCTTCCTTATCTATAAAATGGGGCTCCTAATATCTCTGCTGTCAATATTACAGGAGCGTCCACATGGAGGGCTTGGTAAATCTCATAGTGCTATGTAAAGTGAGATATTATTGGTATTAATCAGGGATTGGCAGCCCATCAGCCACTGTGACCTGACACCTGCTTTGTATGTACCAGAGCTAAGGTAATACAAAAAGGGTAAGGTGACCTGACTTGGCCTTTAGGCCAAAGTTCATTGATCATCATTATTATGACTTTTATTATTATTATTATTATTATTATTAATATTCATGACAACTGGGCATCCCCAAAGAGCTCAACAAGACAAAATAATGGCCTAAACTAAGTGATAATACTCAGTAGTGATACACATAGTCCCACATTATGAGCAAAATAAATTAGTTTTGTAAGTATGGAGAAAATGTGTATTGGCGGTAGTTTATATAGTGATCTGGACGTTTTGGTGAATCTAAAGTTTAAGATGAACTAATGTTACAACATAGCAGACCCCCAAACTATTGTGATTTTCAGTTGCGTGAGAAGTGAGAGAGGTGGGGTGGCTAGGTTGTGCAGTGAATAGAGCACCAGCCTTGGAGTCAGGAGGACCTGAGTTGAAATTCAGCCTCAGACACTTAACACTTACTAGCTGTGTGACCTTGGGCAAGTCACTTACCCCCAATTGCCCAGCCTTGCTCCCTGCAAAAAGCAAAAAAGAAAAAAAAGTGAGAGAGGTGATCTTTTATACCATCCATTGCCCTTGTGAGATATCTGAAATATTGTATCTAGATATGGGCACTACCTTTTAAGAAGGCTATTGATACCTAAATCATACTTAGAACTTGAGGAACAGGACTCTGAAGGGAACCAGATATTGTGTCAGTCTGATCTGCCATAGTCTAAATGACTGATTAAAAGGGGAATGTTTGAATTGGAGATGAGGGAGGAAGACTTGGGTGGAAGCTATGGGGGTTGGGTGGGGATAATTTTTTGACTTGAAGTATTTTAAGTGTTATCATATGAAAGGAATGTGAGGCAAAGGAACAGAGACCTTCAATCTGAAGCCAAAAGACCGCTGTTCAGGGATGTTGAAAATGGATTTCCTACTGGTGTATGAGTTGAACTAGATGCC
Organism: Pseudochirops corinnae; assembly: GCA_028646515.1. Classification (NCBI taxonomy): domain Eukaryota; kingdom Metazoa; phylum Chordata; class Mammalia; order Diprotodontia; family Pseudocheiridae; genus Pseudochirops; species Pseudochirops corinnae. The sequence continues at coordinate 57,267 of JAQQSV010000265.1, read as the reverse complement.
AAGTTTCCTTTAAGCTCTGAGATTTTATTATTCTATGATTACTCTTAGGGCAGCTAGGTAGCACAGTGAATAGAGTGCTAGGTGTGGAATCAGGAAGAACTGAGTTCAAATCTGGTCTCAGACACTTACTACCTATGTGACCCTGAGCAAATCATTTCACCCTGTTTGCTTCAGTTTCCTCATCTGCAAAATGAAGAGAGAGAAAACCACTTCACTATCTTTGCCAAGAAAACCTCAAATGGGGTCACAAAGAGTCAGACATGACTGAACAACAATTATTATTCTTATGTTTTTTGGAGGGGGGAAGGCAAGGCAATTGGGGTTAAGTGACTTGCCTGAGGTCACACAGCTAGTAAGCATGTCAAGTGTCTGAGGCTGGAGTTGAACTCAGGTCCTCCTGACTCTGGGGTTGGTGCTCTATTCATTGTGCTGCTTAGCTGCCCCAATTACTGTTATTTTGTGCAACTCTGGGGGTCATACTAAAACCAGTGGGTTGAATTTATAGATATAGGTTTTGTATAAGGAAAAACTTCCTAATAACTGAGATTTCCTCAAAATGAGATGAGCTGAGTAGATAATCAAATGGAGGATTGGTTATTTTTCAGGCATTCTGTTGAGGTAACCTTGCTCAAGTATAGGTTAAGTAGATACCCTCTGAGGCTCCTCTTGCCTTGGAATATAGTGAGTTTGTAATTTGGAAACACATGCCTTGGGCCTGAACTCTAATATATTAGAACATGAAACCTTCCTTTACTCGTAGGTTGTACTAAAGTCAAGGGCATTATTCATCATTAATATTATCAATTTGATGAATTTGAACTTGTGGCTATAAGATTGCTCCCTGATTTATATTCTAATGTTTTATGATTTTTCCAGCCTAACTGTCAACAATTCTTACAAGAATTTGAAAAACAAAGTAAAGGAGAAAATAAATGTTCAGCAAATGTTGACCCAATATGTGCATCTAACGGTCAAGCTTACAAGAACATATGTGAATTCTGCTTAGCATACAAGTAAGGACAGAAAAATTTCCTATTTCTTAATCTTTCGAAGTGACTCAAAGGATCATTGGTGGGGATGGCAGAGATGTGGATTTTTACTGATTTGCTGACTTGTAAAGTAGCATCCACTTCGCAAAAAAGACTAACCAATTCAATCATGACTATTCTATTCTGGGAAAAAATAATGTCTCTAAAACATCAGGCTTGTATTGGGGACATCTAATTTCAACAAATATTCATTTAATCACCATTTCTTAAATGCTTCCTATGTGTAATGTCCGAACACTTGTTGTGTAGGGAGGTAGTTTGGAGTAGGAGAAAGAACCCTGGATTTAGAGTCAAGAATCCAATGGGATCTTGAGCAAATCAATTCTCCTTGGACATCAGTTTGCTCATTTGAAAAATATGATGTTCAGAGCATCATTACAGTCCCTTCTATTGCTAAATCTCGTGGATCTTATGAAGAAGGCAGAAAAAAGCATAATGTAAAGAGATCTGGCCCAATGCCCAGGAAGTCTTGGACTCAGGTCTTACCTCAGACACCTTCTATGATCCTGGGCAAGTCACTTAACTTTTTAGTGCTTTAGGCATCTTTGTTAAGACTGAGTTGTAGAGAGGCTGATGTCCTGCATTGGGAGAGAGAGTTCCCCATACCAACAAAATCACAAATTCAGTCTCTATTGCAACCCCTTAACCTCAAGAACTTATAGCCTCTAGGAGAGGTAAGGCTGAGCACATTTATAACCATGCCAGAAATCATAAAGCGATCAGTAAATGAGAGGGGCATAAGCAAAATGCATTGACATCAGTAATTAACTTAGTTTTGTAGCATGTTAAGGGTTTCAAAGCACTTTATTCAAAATGTGCCTATTTGTCAAGCAATGGTAGCTTCCTTTTTAATGGATAAGGGGACTGAAGCTCTGACAGGTTAAGTGACTTTTCCAGGGTTGTGTAGTTGCAGGTAGTAAGTTTTCCAGTGTGGATAAAGGACCTAGATTTCTTGACTCCACTTAGAGAACTTTCCCTACTCATCCTTCTGCCTAAGGTCAGAGGAGGGGTTAATCCAGAGGCAGCTGATGGACCAGTGGATATAGGATTGGACTTGAGTTCAAATCCAGTCTATTAATAGCTATGTGACCCTGGGCAAGTCACTTAATCTTTGTCTCACTTTTTTAAAATATAAAATGGGGATAATAATAGCAATTACTTCAAGTGATTGTTGTGAGGATCAAATGGGATATTTGTGAAACTCTTAGTGCTATGTTTGGTCCATAGTGGTTTCTATATAAATACTTATTCCTTTGTCCTCCTCCTAATCAATGCTGTTTGGTGGTATGGGGGAAGATTACAGAGAGAGATGGCATTGTATCTGGGCTGTGAGAAATGACAAGAGTTTTAATAAGTGCAGATGTGGGGAAAAACAATTTGAGCCTTTAAGAACTGGTATCAGCAAAAGCATGTGATCTGTTCAGGCACTGAGAAGTCATCACATAATTATAGAGTCTTGGAGATGGAAGGGACCTCCGAGAGCATCTCATGCAACTCATATCCAAATGGGCATCCCTGTTAATGTATTCCTGACTACTTAACAGGCAATTCAACTCAACAAATATTTATCAAGCATTTCCTATGTGCTGACCACCAGTAGATGTCATGTGTAAGGCTTGAATCTTAGTCTCCTTGACCATGGGTCTGGCTTTCTATGCACTTCCCCATTAATATTGAATAATTTTTTTTTTTATTTTTTGGCTTCAGGCAGCAGGTTGGAGTCATTGAATGTGGGTATAAATTCCCAAATTCTTTCCTACTTATTCTTCCCTCCCATTATTCACTCAATTCTTGGCCAAATGATAGGACTTGTTTTAGATGTCTCTACTGATGGACTGACTCAGTGTATTATCAATAATTCACCTATTTTTCTCAGACTGGACAAAAATATTTTTTATCATCTTGGTTTTTTATTGTATACTATTTCATCAATATCTTTTGAATGGTCATGGATAACATTGAGAAGAATATATGATCATCTAGGACTTGACACAATCAGAAGAACTGGGAGCAAATTGGAAAACCTCACCACAGATTTGAAAATGCCTTATCACTTTAGGTACTTCAAAGGGCATCTTCCAAAATGAAAACTTTCAACGAGCATATGTCTCACTGTGTTATCCTTTGCTTGATAATAATGATTGTTGAATCCATTTATCTCGGTGGTTTGATTTTCCTAGGATCTTACATGATCTGAACATATGATATGCATAAGGCACTCACTGGTGAATTAAAACCTTTATATTTACATTTTATTTCATCAAAGCAATTGTTTTTTATGATAAACAAACAAATTCATTAGTCTGTATGCTTTCAAGTTAATTTTATGATTGTGGAGTTGTGATCAACTACAGACATTTTTTCCTTGGTAAATGTCTGCTTATTCCCTTTTAATATTTCCATCAAGGATGCCCTCAATACATGTGTAGATCTTCATAAATATTTTGAATCTTTATAATGAATCTTGATGAATCAAAAAGATGAAATATTTATATGGGTCAGCTGTTATTCAACCTCTATTTAAAGATCAAAATCAATACCAAATTAGAATCAAGAATAAAGGTGAAAAGATGCCCTATGCACTTAAAACTGCAATAATCTGGCCTGTGAAGCCAAGCTATTGATAATGAAAAACAGGAAATAGAAAAAAACAGAGATATTAATCATGATTTTTCACTATTTCTTGACGAAGCTTGTGTAATGCAATAGAGTAGCCTTCCATTTGGTCTCTCATCTGTCCCCTGTCTATGTCATTATACACATACCTACCTGAGTGATTTTCCTAAAGGTCTGACACTATTAGTCCCCTCTATAATAAACTTTAGGGGCTCCCTAAGGAGATAAATATTTAATCTTCATCTTACCTTTTTATAAATGTCTATTGTCAGTGCATTTCATAAAGTGCTGCAGTACCAAGTAGTAGCACATGGATTATAAATTAGTCAATATAAACAGGTATATTTTGGGGATATATGTTCAAAGTTGTTTTTACTGGTGGAGTGCTTGATTAAAAGTTGGAGACTACCCTCCTAAATTAAACGTGTCTAAAACATGTCTTCATCCTTCAAACTAATCTTCTCTCTCTTCAGAGAGAGGATTCCCCCTCACCCTGCCAGATTCAGAAATTATTAATCTTATAACTATAATTATAACATGGAATATAATAATGTGAATTATTAGCCCTTGAAGAGGCCCTTCTATGTCAGTTATTCATAGTATGACAGATAAATTTTGAAACCTCTGTTTCCTCAGTAGTAATAAAAATAATCTCTGAAGCCATGGATTTCTTCCTTTCCCTAATCTTCCTCAGAGAGACTATAATCAAATCAAACCCTAATGATGCTTCATAAGTCTCTTCCAGTGATCCTTTTATATTCATTTTTGATCTAGCACATGTCATGGGCCTCACTTCTTCTATCCTAGACTATTTCACTCATCTTCTAATTTATCTGACACAAACATTTTCTACTTGAAAAAAAAAATCCTAAACATAGCATCAGTCATTTTCTTAAAGTGTCCTTCTCCTGTCCAAGCTCTGAAATGTTATAATGTCATAGATGTATATCTTGAAAGTCACAGTCCAATCCATTCATTTTACAGATGAAGAAATTGAGACCTAGAGAGGATACAGATGACTGGCTCAGGGTCACATAGTAATATGTCAGAGGAAGTATTTAAACTCAGGTTCTCTATCAATATCAAATATCAATTTCAAATGTTATGTTGTCTGTCAGTGATGAGTGGCACAAACACTTTGATGTACAAGATTCATTTGTACTTCTTACCTGTTTTTGCTTTTATGTTTCTTATCTCCACAGAGACAAGAAAGGTGCTTAAATTTTAAGCCCCTTGAAGACAGACCAAATTAACAAACATATCTTCTTATTCCAATTCCAAGAAACGGCTTCATGTGCCAGTATATTTGAAATACTGCAATTTAACCACAATATCTTAGAGCTGGAAGGAACCTAAGGGGGTCAAGCCTATCTGAGCAGGAATCTTTGCTCTAACGAATCCTGATAGGTAGTCCTGCAGACTCTGCTTGACCCCTTCAATTGGTGGAGGATTCATTATCTTATAAGGCAGACATTTGCCCTGATGGATACTTCCAGTGGTTAAGAAGTTTCCTTCTTTCTTTTTCCTTTCCTTTCCTTTCCTTTCCTTTCCTTTCCTTTCCTTTCCTTTCCTTTCCTTTCCTTTCCTTTCCTTTCCTTTCCTTTCCTTTCCTTTCCTTTCCTTTCCTTTCCTTTCCTTTCCTTTCCTTTCCTTTCCTTTCCTCTGCTCTCCTCTCCTCTCTCTCTCTCTCTCTCTCTCTCTCTCTCTCTCTCTCTCTCTCTGTCTCTGTCTCTGTCTCTCTCTGTCTCTGTCTCTCTCTGTCTCTGTCTCTCTCTCTCTCCCTTCCTTCCATCCTTCCTTCCATCTTCTCATCTCTCTCTTTCTCCGCTCCCCAAATCTTAGGGAAGTTTTAATTTATGGAACATTCTGTCTTTAGTTGAAAATGGCCTCCCTATAACTTTCTCCCTTGATCCTAATTCTCCCTTATGAGCTCACAAAAAATAAATCTAATCCTTCTTCATTGTGTCAGTCTTTCCAATAACTGAAAACAGCCCTTATGTGTTTTTCAGTTTTGTCTTCTTTAGGCCTTAACGTTATTAGTGTCTTCAGTCATTATTCATATAACATGACTTATAGCTCCCTCACGAGGTATTCTAACTTATAGAAATTGTACTTTGAGCTGATCATGGTACTTCAGATGGGGTCTGACTAGGGTGGAGAACAATGAGACTCTAAGGAGAATGGATTAGATGACCTCTGAAATTGCTTCTAGCCCTAGCTCTATGATTTTTATGGTCTCATGACTCTATGTCTTCCCTCAATTTGGTCACTAAATCTGATAATGACATTAACATTGTTTGGGTTTAGAGATGTTTAAATCTCCAAATTATAATATTTTTTGTTTCTTAGAAATTTACAAGCAACAATTTACTTTATGCATTATGGTGGCTGCTGACTCTTTGAGGTTTCCATAAGATGACATCTGTCCTCAACCCTTCTCTGTTACATATTCCTCAAGAGAACTATTCTTCACTTTTGCCCAGGAATCTCCTTGTGATTGCAGCTTGATTTGTTCATTGAAAAATTGTATCCAGATATTGCTTCTATGAGGCCATCAAAGCACTTCTCTGAGATATGTCCTATGGGTTATAGGAAAATTTGCATAATAAAGTCTATTTCTCTTGATGACTCTGGTTATTTAATCACTAAGAAAAGCGTGAACCCTAATTGAACTTCTGTCAAGGCTAACTCAAGGGCTCCTAAATATGAAACTATAGACAGGAGTTCCACTTTCTTCCCAGCTGCAATGCTTACCCAGGCTCTATATCCCAGATTTCATGTTCTAGCCTGTATGTGACATGGCTATCTTTCTTGCCTTCATGTATTTGTTCTTGAGCTCCCCAAATCTAGGACTATCACATTTAGACAGAACATAATTGGGATGGGGTGACAGGGTTTTTGCCCTCGGATATTGAACATAGATGGTTCTGATAGGACTTGAAGTCCTTTTACAGGTAGAAACAACAGAATCTAGCACCGACCTACTTCCTAAGAATAACTAGTTAAAATAAGAGCCTCTCTATCCAGGAGGCTCTGTTTTCCTTCCATGAGCCAGTGTTCTGATATTCTTTTACTTGCGGGTGCTACTTGCCTGAGGCTTAGGCATAAAGATTCCTAATTTCACATGTCTGTGCTGATGACCTATTTTCAGAACCTACTTCTATTCCTTCCCCATTTCCATATGTGCTTATTATTAAATCCAAGGGTACTCATGGTAAAGTACAAAGAGGAAACTGAAGGTCAGAAAAATTAAATGACTTTTCAGGAGTTACCATAGGTGTAAAGTATCAGAGTCAGCATCTGTACATAAGTCACTTTACAAATTCAGTTGTCTGTCTGAACACACCACGTCACCTCTTCTTCATTAGTGTACCCAGATTTTAGGGTAGCCTTCAAAATGTTCTTGAACAGGTAGGGAGCCAACATTAACTACAAAGAAAGTATGCACTTGTGCAATTTCTGCGTCTGCCTAGAAATGTCAACATGATATACAAGCTTTCTATGGCTGAAGCCTTGGGTGACTGGTGAATTCTTTTTGTCTCACAAGCAATCAATAATCTCGCAGAATGATAGATCCATAGGAGAACCTAGAAATCGTTTAGTCCTATACATCACACTTAACCACAGAAAAAAATGAGGCATGGAAGGGAGCAGATGACTTGCGCAGAACATCTTTATTTATAGCCCATGACTAGAAGAACATGTGTGCGCAAAAATAAACAAGGCCTTCCTCAAACAGGTTTATACACATTACCTTTGATAACCAGCCTATTCATAGTAGATACTCACTTTTGTTTATGATTTTCAGCAATACCTCCACAGAGATGGGTTGATGTTGAGGAGAATATTCGCATCTGGATCAGAGAATCACAGTCTAGATCTTAGATCTGGAAAGAATCTTACAGATATCTAATCTAACCCTGTCATTTTACAGATTTGGGAACTGAGGCCTATCCAGGTGAAACCATTTTCCCAGGGTCACATAGATAGTAAGTCAGAGAGCAGGAATGTGAATTTAAATTTTGGATTTCCAAAGTTCAGTCTTTTCTCCACTGTGTCTTCAATGAATCTCTTACATCACGAGTACTGGTACTCTGTCCAGCTGCAGCTATGTGGAGCAGCAGATAGATAGGAAAACTTGCATTTGAATCCTGCCTCTGACACTCACTAGGTAAGTTACTTAACCTCTCTCAGTTTCCTCATCTAAATGTTATAAATGCCTGCTATTATTATTATCATCCTTGTTATTATGTGCAGTGGATAGAGCTGGATCTGGAGCCAGGGAGCCTCTTCTTCCTGAGTTCAGCTCAGGCCTCAGACATATACTAGCTCTGAGACCCTGGGTGAGGCACTTAACCCTGTTTGCCTCAGTTTTCTCCCTAAAATGAGCTGCAAAGGGGTCATGAAAAATCAGATACAACTGAACAACAGCAACTAGCTGCACAGGCCACAACTCTATCCCATGTAGTTCCTGTGCCTGCTTTCTGTAGGTATTACATAGGGGTATGCTGCCCTCTGCCCCCTTAATCTGCTGGGGACCCCCCTCTGTGAAGTCAAGAAGCATTTATTGTCTTACTATGTGCCAGGAACTATGCTGAGTTTTGGGCGTAGAGTGATAGGCAAAAATCTATTCTTATTCTTAGGAAATTCACAGTTTTAATGTGAGAAGACAACATGCAATGAACTATATACAAATAAAATATGTACAAGATAAATTGGGGCTAGTCTCAGAGGGAAGGCACTAAGAATAAGGAGGACTGGAAGAGACATTTTGTAGAGGTAAAGTACCTACCAAGTGCTTGACATTGTGTTAAGAGCTTTTTTTTTTTTTAAAACAAATGCTGTCTCATTTGATCCTCACAACAACCCTACTAGGTAAGTACTATCCCCATTTTATGACTGAGGAAACTAGGGCAGACAGAGGTTAAGTGACTTGCCTAGAATCTCACAGACAGTAAGTGTTAGGCCAGTTTGAACTTGGCTCTTTCTGATTCCAGGCTGGGAGCTCATTTTCTCAATTGTGCCACCAGACTCTAGCTAAGATTTGAAGGAAGTCAGAGAAGGCAAGAGGTGGAGATGAAAGGGGAGCATTCTAGCCATGGGAAGTAGCCCATGAAAATGCTCTGAGCCCCTCTGATGAAATTTTGTCCCAGGATCAACAAGGGGACCAGTGCTACTGGATGGCAGAATACCTGAAAGGAAGCAGGGTAGAAGACTGAAGAGGCAAAAAGGGGCCAGATTATAGAAGACTTTAGATGCCAAACAGAGGGTTTTATATTTAATCCTAGCATTAATGGGGAGTCATTGGAGTTTTTTGGGGAAGTGAATATCACAGTCAGACTTATGCTTGATGAAGATAAAGTCAATTAATCTTAACAGAGAGAGAGCAATCCAAGCTACAGTCTAATCAATTCAGCTAAGCATTAAAGCCTAGCTTTAAAAAAAAAATTATTTATTTACTTTTAGTTTACAACATTCAGTTCCACAACCCCTTGAGTTCCAAATTTTCTTCCCCTCTCTCTCCTCCCCTTTGCTCCCCCATGGAGGCATGTAATCCAATATAGGCTCTGCAAAAACCTTCGCACTAAACATTAGTCAAGTTGTAAAGAATTATAACCAATGGAATGAACAATGAGAAAGAAGGAACAAAACAAAAAAGAGGGACAGCAAGTAGTTTGCTACAATCTGCTTTCAGACTCTGTTGCTCTTTCTCTGGATGAGTCCTTGGAGTTATCTTCTAACCTTGCTTTGCTAAGAGAAGCCCAGTCTGTCAAAATTCGTCATCACAGATCGTCTGTAATTGTGTGCAAAGTTCTCCTGGTTCTACTCCCCCTACTCGGCATTAGTTCATATAAGTCTTTCCAAGTCAATATGAAATCTGTCTGTTTCTCATTTCTTATAGCACAATAGTATTCTATTACATTCATATACCACAACTTGTTTAACCATTCCCAAATTGATGGGCATCCCCTTGATTTCCAATTCTTTGCCACTACAAAAAGAGCTGCTATAAACATTTTTTGTACGTACAAGTCTTTTTCCCACTTGTATGATCTCATTGGGATACAGTTCTAGAAGAAGGCCTTGCTTTTACATTTTTAATTATGTATAAATATGAGACCCTAATATTCTCATTATACAAAAAGAAACCCATACAGCAAGAGCAACTTCCCTAGATGGCCTTTGGACCTCTGATTTTGCCTAAGATCAATGAAAAACAAAGACAGACAGGGACAAAGTTATTCAGAGACATTTGCATTAAGCCCATGCTCTTAGTGAGGCCAGCTGTGTGAAAGAACAAGAGCATCACTCTAGCTCTGACTGTGACCACCAAAGCAGAGGCCATACTACTGGTCAACCCAGCCAAGGCATTTGGGCTGCCACGTGGCTAGAAGCAATAGCCATAGAATTGATCACCCTGGAAATGCCAAGAACCACATACCTGGAGCTCCCAGAAGTTTCCTAGGGATTCATGGGTGTATTTTCCCTAAGATGGCTTCTATAGGTGGATTCAACTCCGTTATATCTGCAATACTTTCATCTTATCCTGGTGTCCTTAAGGCTATATGTTATTGAATTTCATATACTCTTATTTCATAGAATCTTTGTCTTGTCTACCCTTTCTGTTAGATAAGAACCCTGCTCTCAATGTGGCACTTAAAAGCAAATTTTGTGGTCTGAGATAATTGCTTGGAATTCTATGGAGGCCTCTTAGAAGGTTATGTAGCCTTTAGAAATCTTATGCCATACTAGAACACTTGATAGACAAAGAAATCTTTGCTTCAGGAAATCATCCTCCAAGGAGCTGTTCCATATAACTCATAAATGTTTCTAATTGCTCTTATCTTTAAACACAATAGTGTTTATTCATTAACTTATCCATTTTGACACCTTCATGCTACATGTAATAGGGATTTTACTCACACAGCATGTATACAACTGTGACGTTAGAATTCAACTGTAGTACTCAATTGTTATTGGTGGAGAAAATAGTTTCCTATGGAAATTGCAGAAATTTTCCCATTTTTGGTCTGTTCTACTCATTTTGGTTGGATTGTTAATGCTCCTGGACTGACCTGGTTTAATTGTATCTCTCACCAGAACTCAGAATAGTGCTAACAATCCTTCCTCAACACCACCAGGTAATGAAAGTTATGACAACAGCAATTCATGAAAGCATTTAGGGTTTGGATAGTTTGTGAAGGTGTGGCAGTAGCTAGTGCCAGGAACTCCAGGCCTGGGGTCAGGAAGACCTGAGTTCAAATATGAGCTCAGACGTTTACTAGCTGTGTGATCCTGAGCAAGTCACTTAACCACTGTTTGCCTCAGTTTCCTCATCTATAAAATGGGAACAATAATAGCATTTACTGGGAAGAGTTGTTGTGAGACTGATGAAATAATAATTGTAAAGCCCTTAGCACAGTGCTTGGTACATGATGAGTGCTATACATAAAAATTAGTTACTATTATCTGTGATGTGAGACAGCTGATGCACATATAATCTATGTTGTTGCAATTAGATGTTTGGGAGTACTGAAGTTATATTAATGTATATTTATAATGCAACCTTGCACTTTGGTGGAACCACAGCCTTGGCACCCTGCTATAGGGTCAGCGTGGCCTGGAGATGGGAAGCAGGTAATATTTCTACCTATCCTCTAAGACAGAGGTTCTCAACCTGTGAGTCGCAACCCCTTTGGGGGTCGAACTGGGTTGCTTAAGACCATCAGAAAACACATATTTCTGATGATCTTAGGAACTGAGACACTGCTCCTCTATCCATCTCCAGGCGGGTCCACCCACATGCAGATACACCCACATATAAGTATGAAAGAGTTGTGGCATTAGGAAGGTTGAGAACCACTGTTCTGAGACAATGGGGCAATTTTCCCTGCATATTTACCTTGAATTGTTCTTATGTCATGTAGGAAACTGTGATATTCATTCATTCATTTATTCAACATTTACTGAATCCCTGTCATGTAACAAATCTTTAAACTGCCAATATTAGATTTAATTCCATTCAAAAATATCTTCAATATTAAGTAGGTGCTTAATGCACCAGGCACTAGATTTTAGGTGCCAGGGTGGGGGGTAGGTGATAAAAGATAGTAATGAGATAATCCTTACCTTCAAAGGGATTATACTCTACTGGTGAATTTATCACATTCCCAGCTAAGTACTTGTTAGGTGCATACAACATAAACTATAGAGTAACGTGGGTGTAGACACTGGTAACTGGGGGAATCAGGAAAGACCTCTTGTAAGAGGTAGCATTGGAGCTGAACTTTGGATGGATCTATGGTGGAAGGTGGCAGATCTGTTCTGCCCTGATTATGCCAATTATAGGGTGGCAGAGTATCATGAGGGACAGTCCTTCCTCCAAGAGAATTCTGAGATACTAAAGAAAGGGGGGCAGTTCATACCAGCATGGAAGTAAATAGATTTTATTGAAGGAAGCTTTCTCATGAAACCAGTTGTCTTGGGAGGTGGCAGGGCAGTGCGGATCTTCATACCACCCTCAGGTCAGGCCAGGTATTATATAGAAACAGAGCACAGAAGGCATAGTGACAGGATTGGTCGTGGTCATGTGCAAGTCTTTCATGGGATGGTAGAGCTTCTTTTGCTGTTTACATTAAAGATAGCTTGCATTAACTGTGGGGTCAGAAGTCACATTCTCATACTCTGGTTTCCATTGTACATAAGGGTCTAGGATTGGGACTTGTGGAGAAAGAGTATTCTATGTATGAGAGAAAGGTATGGAGGCAGGAGATGTACTGCCATGCACAGACAAGGGGAAGTAGATCAGTTTGGATGGAACATAGAGCACATGAAGGACAATAACGTGTGATCCACCAGGGAAGAGAGTAAAAGCCCAAGGCTGTTAGTCCTAGAGAAAAAGGAAACCAATGGATCTTCTTAAAAAAGAGAACAATACAGTCAGACTTGTGTTTCAGGACCTTCAGTTTGGCAGCTATGTTCAAGATGAATAGGAAAGGGGAAAGGCCGGAAGTGGGGAAGCAATTGGGGCTCCCCTGTGATCATCAAAGGGAGAAGGGTAAGGGCTTGAACTAGGGTGACCAATATCACACACACGTTCATGAAGTATTAGAAAGCTTAAACCAATGCTTTTGGCTTGTTGGGTAGCATTTTTGTAGTATTAATTAAAGGAAATGGATAGAGCACTGGGCACTTTCTCTCTTCCCAGATATCCCCCGAGCGGCTAGATGGACTAGTGGATAAACTATCAGGCCTGGATTCAGGAAGACTCATTTTCCTGAGTTCAAATCTAGCCTCATACACTTAGTAGCTGTGTGACCCTGGGCGAGTCACTTAACCCTGTTTGCCTTAGTTTCCCCATCTGTAACATGAGCTAGAGAAGGAAATGGCAAATCACTCTAGTATCTTTTCCAAGAAAAACCCAAATAAGGTCTTGAAGAAGTGGACATGAATAAAAATATCTGAACAACTATATAGATATATAAATATAGATATACACACAATTACCTATATATGTATATATATGCATATATACATATGTGCATATATATGTGTGTATGTATGTACATACATACAGACACACAGACAGACAGACAGATACACACATAGTATATATATATATATATATATATATATATATATATATATATATATATATATATAGTAATTATATATCTCTATCTCTATATAGTAATCTCAGAGGGAAAATCCTGGGGAGAAGGGCAAGCAGGGTGGTAAGGTAGTAGAACATTCTAGGCACAAGGGGCAGCTAATACAAAGGAATGAGGTAGGACATGGAGTGTCCTATGTGAGGAACTGCACGTAGACCAGTATAGCTACATCATATAGGGTGTAGAAGGGAGTTCTATTAAAGGCTTGGTTATTAGAAGCTTTAAATGCTAAATAGAAGAGTCTATATTTTATTCTCAAAGTAATAGGGAGCTACTGGAACTCATTAAGTACTTGTATGTGGAGTCTGTGTGTGTGTGTGTGTGTGTGTGTGTGTGTGTGTATAGTATGGTTAGATCTCACATTAGAAAAATCACCTCAGCAATTAAGTGGAAGAAAAATTGAAGTAGAGCAGGGAGAAGAAGAAATGGAGCAGGGAGACTAGTTAAAAGTTTCTTGCATTAGTTCAGGGGCAAGATGGTAAGGCAATGAGTTAGGCTGTTGGTTGTGTGAATAGAGAGAAGGGGAAGCATAAGCAGTATGTTGTCAATGTAGAAATAGCAAGATATGATGGAAAATTAGGTATGTGGAGTAAGTGAGAGTGGATTGTTGAGGGTGAAACCAAAAGTGTTAACTTGTATGCCTGTGAAAAGAGTGGTGCCTTCAAAAGTAATAGGGAAGTTTGGAAAAGGCAAGGGTTTGTGGGAAAGATTGGGAGTTATTTTGTCTTGTTTTCTTATTAACAGTGTGAATTTGAGATGTCTATGAGACATCCAAGTGGAGATATCTAAAGAGAGCTGGTGATGTGGCATTGGAGCTCAGGAGAGATACTAGAACTGGATGAAAAGATCTTGGAATCATCTTCACAAAAATAATAAGTTAACCTATGGGACATGATGATATCACCAAGTGAGATATTATAGAGCAAAAAGAGAAGAGGACCCAGGAGAAGATTTTTTGAGAGAAGGCTATGGCTGTTAGGTGTAACACTGAAGAAAACCAGGAAGGGATTGTCATGGCATGACCCAGACAGGCAGAAGAACCAGGAGAGAGCTGAGTCACAAAAACCAGGAAGGGGAGGCAATTGATTGGGTCAAATGGTGTAGGTAATTTTGATGGGGGTGGATGTGGGGAGGCCACTAGTAAGTCAGGATGGGTCAAGAAGCCAGAAAGACTTCATGTAGAAGTGGAACTTGAGTAGAGTGTGGAAAGAAACAAGGGATTCAAAGACACAAAAGTTGAGAAGGAAGTGCACGCCAGGCATGGTGGACAGCTAATGCAAAGGTTTGGAGGTGAGAGTTCAATTTGACAGGAATGTAGAATGTCTGAAGGAGAGTAATGTATAATAATGTTTGAAAGCTAGGTTGAGGACCATTTGTGAAGAGTTTGAATGCTAATGGAGGCTACATTCAACCCAAGAGACAATAGGGAGTTATTGGAGTTGATTTAGTAGGGAAGGGCCATGGTCATACCTATGTTAGGAAAATCACTTTAATAGCTGTGTTTATGATGGATTGAAGAAAGAAGAGGCTAGAGAAGGGAAGATCAATTATGTGGCTATAACAATAGCCCTGACAAGATAATGAGGGCCTCACCCAGGGGAGTGGCCATATGAGAAAAAAGATGGGGAGACAAGGAAGAAATGTAGACATGTGAGCACAATACTTGACACCTGATTGGATATGTAAGGTAGGGGTAGAAGATTGCCCATCATTTTATTTCTTTGTAGCTCAGTTTATCACCTGTGAGATGAGGATACAAAGGTTTACAGTAATACTTTAATTGGTTATTGTTTGGGAAAAGTATTTTGTAAATATCTAAGAGCTACATAAACGCTGATTAGTTTGTTATGTACCTCACAGGGTCTGTAATGATAAAGATATGCTAATATAATGATAACATAATGATAACTGATATCTCTATGCAGCTTAGAGATCTACAAAGCTTTCGTGTTGTTCCTGGCATAAGACACTCCATCTCCTGATTCTGTGTTTTTCCTGGCTGTGCTCCATGGGTGGAATGTTCTTCCTCCTCATTTTCATCACCTAACTTCCTTGATTTCCTTCAAATTCCGACTAAAATCTTATTTTCTTGAGAAGCCTTTCCCAACACCCCATAACACTAATGCCTTTCCTCTGTTGGCTATCTCCAATTTATCCTGGATATATTTTGTTCGTACACAGCTGTTTGCCTGTTATCTCCCCTATTATGGTTTTGGGTCCTTGAAAGCAGGGTCTGGTTTTTGCCCTTCTTTGTATCTCCATTGTTTGGTACAATGCCTATTTATTAAGTAATAGGTACTTAACAAATGCTTGTTGACTTGATTACTGATGAAATGCTTAACTCCTCTGCAAAGCAGGTGGTATAGATATTAAAATGCCCATCTTACAGATAACACTTACAGAGACAAAATTATGGACCACTAGGAACTCCTGGTGAGCAAACTCCCTTTGCCATATTTTGGAGTTTTCCCTACTGTAAACTCTTCGAGGAGAGAAAATGATCCAGAGATAAAACGGACCTTTTAGAGTCAGCCTCCAGAATTGACCCCAGTCCACATCAACTTACAGAAATTTGTGAGCCTAGAAATGAGTTACATGTTGATGGAGCCACTATCCTAATCAGGCAGACACTGAGTTATTTTTTTCACTCCACATATGGAATTTATTAATAAATCTTACTGAGTTTACTTCTCCAGTATCTTTTACATTCATTTCCTCCTTTCTATTTCCTCACCTTGGATCTCATCATATTTTGTCTCTATGACTTGTAGCAGTTAAAATTAAGGTAGACTGGGATACGAAGTTCTGAGTACAATCAATTTATTAGTAAAGCACCAGTTTATCACTACATAAGATCTCAGCTTTCCTATCTAAGCTTGAGAGCCTGAATGAGAGGGTCACCTCTCTTTCATGGTTTTGAGGAGTACAGAAAATAGTAAGGCTAGCATCATAGGTAGAAGTAAATATGGTTGGATGGAAATTGGGGATGAGGTCTAGCAACAGCCTCCTTCCCTCCTGTGACATAGAAGTGGTCATTGTCTGAGTCTAGCTACATCTTCGAGGAAAAAGATAGCAAGTCAGACTTCTTGGGATAATAAACCAGACATCCTTGCAGGATAGCTTGGTGGTAAATAGACCAGACTCCCTGGTGTCCACCTGCTTTCTTCAAGGGTAACATTTCCTCGACACAAAAATAGAACAGTGATTGATTAGAGAACCGGATTTCTAAACCCATTGTAGGCCAGCTGAATTCTGAACTAAGTTCAAAGACAAAGAAATATGACCTAGGCAGTTACAGGACAAAAATCAATTAACTGTAAATAAGATCAATTAAAAATGATACAGAATCAACTTGATTATTACATACTTCAATAGATTTCTAATACATCTTCTTCCCTACCACTGGTGTCTCTCCCCCACCTCCATCCTCAGCATATCCTGTATGTGATTCTCTTGCCTTCCCTTCCCTTTCTTTCTGCAGTTCACAGCTCTCAACCTCAAGCTTATTCCTGCTTCAGCTTTTTTAGTAGCAGAGACCACAGCCATATGCCAACATGCCAAGAAAATTTAACTTGTCAAACTCTTTGTGGTGTGTGTGTGCTTTTTCAACCAATCTTTATCTCTCCTTTCTAGGGAAAACACCCAGGAGGAGTTATCTAAACCACTATATCTACATGCTCACCACCTCCTCATTTTAACAAGCATTTTTAAAGTATCTCCTACAATATGTGCTAGGCATTGTGTTAGGCACTGAGGATACCAAAAGACAAGTCCCTGCTTGTATGGTTTATATCCCTTCTCATGTTCAAAACATTGTCAGTAATAAGCTTCTGTTTTTTCTTCCTATAGGATACTTCTTCCAGCTTCCTTGGGGAGAAGTGAGAAGGACTTGAGCCAAATGGGGAGGAGGAAATCATGTAGGTGACTTGGAGAATGTGAGGGTCAATAGTTAGATTTGGGCAGATGATATTTAGGGAAATTGGGGAAAATTGGAATAATAATAGCTAATCATTATATAGCACTTTAAGATTTATGAGTAAATTTACATATATTTTACTTTTACTTTCCTCGGGAGGTAGTTGCTGTTATTACCCTCATGTTATAGGAGGAAACTGAAGGCAGGATAAGTTAGGCCCACGGTCATATTGTAAGCATCTGAAGGCAGGATTTGAATTTAGGTCCACCTGACTCCAGGTCCAGTTATCCATTAACACCACCTAGCTTCCTAGGGTACATGTCCAAATTCTACTTCTGGGTATAAAGAGGGATAGGATCCAAAAAATAATTAAGGAGGATCTAAAAGGATTAAGAAAGAGTAGGAGTAGAACCTGAAAAGGAAGATGTGAAAGAAAAGGAGAAAAAAAATTCTGGCAAGATAAGAAAGGAGAGATAAGTGATATACTCAGAGAGTAAAATGATAGAGTGGGTGGATGGGTGAGACAAGGTGTTGAAACAGACAGGAGTGGATACTGCACTGAAGATGGGAACAACTCTGAAGTTGCAGCTGAGACTAAGGACAACAAATTCAATGGGGTTGTCAGATTAATAAGTGTTGACAATTGACTGTAACAATGTAAGCTAGTGATTTAAAGTTGAAATGTAAAGATCCATGAGTAGTTTTTCTTTTTAAAAAAATCAGCTAACAATCTCCACCATTGTGGAAAGTGGGGTAGGGGTTCAGTGACTGGCACCGAATAGGTGGTGTTTGTATTTCTTCCACACCCCAGTGACTATTTTCTGTGTCATTGTATTATCTCCATTATTAATAAATGTAGGCTGATCTCTCCCCGAAGAAGGTAAAGTGACCAGAAGAATATCTTACCTCCCTCTAAGGAACAATAAAATATTTCTGAGAGATTCAAGAGGGCAGATATATACTTCCAGAAGGAACCTAAAAAGCACAGTCAATGATTAGGAATTCTTGGCCAAGAAACTAAAGACCATAGGAGCATAGGTTTGTATTTTTCTAATAGTTATCAATTAAAGATGAGAGATAAAGAAGAAAAAACATTTTCAAGGTGAAAAATTGACGAAAAAGGTAAGATGTAAGAAAAGTTTTTGTACTTTAGACTGCTATTGTTTAAAATACAGGAATTACGGATGTGTATTCAGAGATGGAGTATATCTATGAAGGCTGATAAGAATACATTTGATGAATGTCTTGAAAATTCAAACAGAAGAACTTTAAAAAGGATGGGGGTGTGTGGAGAAGACTGTTATGCATGTATATATGTAATTTAAAATTAAATATTAAATTAACAAATTGTAACACCATGCACAAGCAGCTTCCCAAAAGAATGCTCCTGTGAACAGCTTTTATGGTTCTGATTACACAGTATAGTGAACACTCCATTTATTCCATTACAAATCAAGGCAAACATTCGCAACTAATCACAATATAATATTCACAACATTACATCTTATCACAGAAAATTACAATATCGTGTTCACAACAGCTTAGCATTAGAATGGCCATATAATTTTCTCTACAGTGGCCACAATATTTAGAACAAAGAACAAAAGAATAATCATCTAGCTTCCCTAAGGGAGGAAACCCTCCTTACTTAATCATTCAGTCATTTCACAATACAATAATCAATCTTCCACTCATGGGGCAATCATGGATTAACTTAATCATTAACTTATCTAACAATCAGTCACTAAGTATCCTTAATCACTAAATACAATAATTAGAAAATTATACAAACCCTCCAGCCTTGGTGTCTAGTACACTTCAATTTCATCATGTGTCCAAGGGGAAGCCTTTTCTTTTTTTTTTTTAAATGACTTGTTTATTTACTTTTAATTTACAAGATTCAATTCCACATTCACTTGAGTTTCCGATTTTCTCAAGGGGAGGCCTTTTCTTCATCTTGACTCGAGGTGGTCTCTCAGATTCCCTAGATCCCCTTCCATGGTCCTGGCTCCTACCTGAATCCACCAAACAGTCACCTGGATTCAGGGGCAGATAGCTCCCAAGTTCTTATCCAGTCCTCCAGGCAGTTCTTGTTACATACTGAAGCTTATAAGCTCCAGCACATCTCAAACCTTTCATCTCTTCTGTTGCCAGGAACTCAAGGATCCACCAAGCCACAAACAAACAAAGGCTTATCCTGGTCATGCTTCTTCAGTCCTCCAGAAGTTTGGCTGGCCCTAGGACCCATAAAGAATCTCAGCCTTCCAGGAGGCAGCAACTTCAGCCTTTACCAGATTCTGGTCTCAAGAAAAACTCCAACTCAGTTCTCAGTCAGCTTCCAGATGCTGGGAGAGAAACACATTCTCTCTTTCTGTCTCTCTCTGTCTCTCTCTCTCCCCACTTCAGTCTCCACAATTCTTCCTCCACCAGGGGCCACCTGATTCTGATTCTGATTCTCTGTCTCTGGAATTCTTCTTATATACTTATATATACACATTGGCCTCCTGTCTCAGCCAACCCCCTCCAGGAGACAGAGTTCATACCTTCTGCTTCTTTCACACAGGAGACAGAGTTCACACTCTCTGCCTCTTTCGCAGAAGTACTTAGCCCTTAGCTACTAAGGACAAAGTACCTGCTAAATTAATTACCTAGGAAATATCTAGAGCCAGGGAGTCAATAGGCATGTGAGCACCTGGAATGTATTAACAATAAGTAGGTTTCTTGACTGACTGAAAGTATGTGGAGAGAGAATGTAGAAAGACGTAATAAAACTCCATCCAGAACACCTGGTCGGATGGATCCCATATTATTGTGTGGGTATTTTTTTTTTGTAGTTGCCATATTAATATTGTCTGGTCTATTTGGGATGGAACAATTTATAAACATTTAAAATGATTTGAACTCCTAATCTTGATTCTCACATTATATACCCCTTACTGATATAGCTGAATGTTCCTATTTTCCTTTGTAAACAAACCCTAGAAAATTCTCGTTCTTATTTTCTGAGGTGAGTAGTAGAGTAGTAAGGAGAAAAGAGTAGGTGCCAATTAATCAATCAAAAACATTATTGAGCACCTACTATGTTTCAAACATGATGTTACGTACTGGGGATATGGATACCATTGAAATAGAAACAAGCAACAAGACATGGTAGCAGTGACAGAGAAAGAGAAAATGGTAATTGAGAAATAGAAAAGTGACTCAAGAAGCCAGCAATGCTCAGGGATTAGCAAGCTGGCAAGATAATGCTTTAAGATTTGAAAAATGTTTTACAAATATTACCTCATTTTGTGCTTACAATAGCCCTGTGAGTTATTATCAACCTTTTTCAGATGAAGAAACTGAGGCAAGCAGCAGTTAAGTGGCTTGCACAGGGTCACACATCTTCTAAAGATTCAATGTTTGAACTCAAGTCTTTCAGACTCAGGTCATTCACCTTATCCACTGTGCCACCTAGCTGCCCCCAAATTTAGAAGGTCTTAGAACTTCTGCTGTGGAAGTTCCCACCACCACAGGTAAATTATGACACCTTATGCCTTATAGCATTGACCAGCTGAAGATAAAAGACATTAAATGTTTGTCCTTGGTGATATAAGTAGTAAATATCAGAGGTAGGATTTGAAGCCAGGTATTCCTAATTTAAAGTTCACCGCCCTCTCCATTATACCAGACTGCCTCTCTTAAATATCTATCATCTGTGCATATATCATACCCCTTACTAGACTTCAAATTTCATAAGGATGGGGACTAGGACTTGGCTACAATTGGGATGGCTTCATCGATTAGTAGAGGACTCTGCATACCACAAACACTCAACAAAAGTGTTGAATTAGATTGATGGCAGTGTGGTCTAGAGGACAGAGCATTGGCAGTGGAGTCAGGTGGTGGGTTCAAGCCCTGCCTTTGACATTTACTATTTGTGTGATTTTGGTCAAGTCACTTAATCTTTCTGGGCCTCAGCTTCCTCGTCTGTAAAAAGAGAGGGTACAAGTCTGTTTTAGCTCAATGAAATATCATTGCTAGATAGAAAATCAGCTAGACAGTCAGCCAAACAATGATAACTAAATATGGGTCTATTAATCAACTGTTTAGTACTATGCCAACAGCTGCTTAGAGATAAGGGAAATATAAAATATAGTCCTTAGGGGCAGCTAGAGAGTGCAGTGGATAGAGCCCTGGCCCTGGAGTCAGGAGGCTTGAAATTCAGCATCAGTTACTTACTAGCTATGTGACTCTGGACAAGTCACTAACCCTGATGTGTGTGTGTGTGTGTGTATACATATGTATATATATGTCTATACGGTTTTTATAGTTGTATTATTATAATATATTATATAGTATACAAATTATATAGAATATGTATTAATTTATGTCTATATGGTATATAATAGATTTTTCCTATATATTGCTGGTACACAGATGCCATCTAGAGGTCCCAAGTATATTGACTCCAAAATATATTTGCTGTGAAGCCTTTCTTCATCTCATGAGCTCAAAGTATTACTTCCTGTCTCAAATTTTACTAGGGCTTTGTCCAGACTTCATTCCCATCACACTTGAATGCACCTCACTAAATAAATAAATAATTAAATGAGTGAATGAATAAATAAAATCAAACATACAAAATAAATAAAAGCCTAAAACCTAAACAAATAAAATTGAAAATTAAAATTAACAAATTAAAATTTAAAAATATATTAAAACACAAAAATTGAAATTTAGAAACAAATTAAAATTTTAAAAATTAAATCTTAAATAAAAATTTTAAATTAAAAAATTTAAAGTTTAAAATTATAATATTAAAAATTGATTTTCCAGCTTTCCCTCATATTTGATCAATAGTCTTATTGATTCTATTTCCTCAATATCACTCACATTCCTCTCTTTTTCTTTACCCATAGCACAACAACCACAGTTCTGACATTCACTCACTTCTTTCCTTCACCAGAATTCAACTTGGGTCTTTCTGACTTCAAACCTGGTGCCTGAGCCATTCTGCCACATAGCTGCTCTTCTGGCTTTTGTTCTTAATGGGTGACCTTTGATCTCAGGTTCTGCTATCCAATGTCTATGCAACTTTGATCAACTCTAATAGGTCAACTAACTAACTAGCAAGTGTATTTTAGGTCCCTGCTATGTGTCAGATGCTCTGCTTGGAGATGAAGATATCTTCAAGTATACCACATCTCCCTGATTACAATAATATTGTTAATTAAAATACTTAAAGTATCCATAGTTTCCCTGATGTGAGATACAACCAAGGGCATACTGGAGTCAGCTTTAAACTTTTGTTTTGTTTTGTTTTTGCTTTTTGCAGGGGGGAGAGCAGGGCAATTGGAGTTAAGTGATTTGTACAAGGTCACATAGCTAGTAAGTGTGTCAAGTGTCTGAGGCTGGATTTGAACTCAGGTCTTCCTGACTCCAGGGCTAGTGCTCTCTTCACTGCCCCACCTAGCCACCCCCATCTTTAAACTTTTAAATATTAAAAATTTTCTAATTTACATTTAAAAAATTTAAATTAAAAACTTCAAGATTTTAAATTAAAAAATTTAAATAAAAATTATCTGATCTATATTTCAAAACCCTTTGACAGCTCCCCCAATTTTCTTTTCCATTAGCCAAAAGTCTAATCAAGAGGCTATCCTTCTTGCCAAGGCCAACTCATCTACACATACCCTTGATGGCATCTTCATCTACATCTTTTGGAATATTGCCCAAGCAATCACTTCTCCTTCAACTTTTGAATTTTCAATCTCTTCTTATCTATTGGTTCATTCCCTGCAGCCTTAAATAATCTCAGGTCTCTCCTATACTGGGAAAAAAAGGGAAAAAAAAAAGGCTTTTCATTTAATCTTTCCATTCTTACATGTTACTGTAAAGCTTTCTGTCCTTTCATAGACAAATTCTTTGAAAAAGCTACTCTCCAATATTCATTGCCTCTACTTCCTCTCTTCAAATCCAACTCTTTGCTATTGGTCTTTTGATGTTATTACTGAGCTGAAAATGCTTTCACCAAAGTATCAATGACTTCTTAATTGTCAATTCTGATGGCCTTTTCTCAATCTTCATTACTCTTGACCTTCGCAAGATTTAGCATTGATGATGACCCTTTCTACCTGGATTCTCTCTCCTCTCTACCTTTTCAAAGCACTACTCTTCCTTGTTTCTTTTCCTCTCTGACTACTACTCAGTTTCTTTCTTTCTTACTTTTTTCTTTTTTTTTGTTTATCAGGCATATGTGTGAGATGAGAGTTTGGAGTCTGAGTCTGAGATCAGAAAAGGTCTTTATTCTTTCTCATGAGAAAGGGCACTGCCCCTGTCACTCAAATAGAATCTGCCAGGGAGTATAAAGCTGTGTCAAGTGTGGAAGTGTGAAGTGTGGGAGCTTGTGGCCTTCTCTTGTCCTGATCCTAACTCTACCTCCAACCCCTGTCCTACCTCACCATTGGCAGGTGAGGCAAGCTCACAATCTTTCTAATTGTCACAAAGCAGTTTCAATCCTTCATCATGTATATCCTTTTACCAAATTTGGAAGGGCCCAATCAGGAGTGGACTAGTATGGTTTTCTTTCAAATAACCTCATTTCTGGAAAATCATGAGTTACTTGTGAGACCAAAGTGGTTTACAAAGTATGGAGAAGAGATAGGAATGTAACAGGGAGTTAAAAGAAATGAGGGAACTTCAATGTGCATCATCTCTCACAATCCCCCATTTTTCTTATTCCCCTTGAAGTTTCCTCACACCATTCCTGATAGACCTCCTCTTATTTTTAATTAGGACTGTTTCCCCACTTTTCTTAATTCTAATTCCCATCTCCCCTTTAAATAAGACTGTCTCATTGACAACATACCAGGGTACAGTCCCCTTTATAAGTACAGATACAGAGATTTAGCTTCCACTTGCTCCAATCTAATTTTGAAGGAATTATTCTCTTCAGTGAGTTTGTGAAATTCCTTTTCCATCTGGGGATTTGACTTTTTAAGGCATTCTTATCCTCATTGGCTTTTTGGGCTTCTTTTGCCATTTGAGTTAGTCTATTTTTTAAGGTGTTATTTTTTTCAGTATTTTTTTGGAGGGGTCTCCTTTAGCAGGCTGTCGACTCACTTTTCATGATTTTCTTGCATCATTCTCATTTCTCTTCCCAATTGTTTCTCCACTTCTCTTGATTATCAAAATCCTTCTTGAGCTTGTCCATGGCCTATAACCAGCTCATATTTTTCTTGGAAGCTTTTAATGCAGGAGTTCTGACTTTGTTGTCTTCCTCCCCTTCCACACTTTGATTTTTCCTGTCCCCCCCCAAAAAATTCTATGGGCTAATAACACTTCCTCGACTTGCACATCTTTCCAGCCAATTACTTGACAGAGCTCTTTGCCATGGTAGAACTCTGCTTCCAGAGTGGAGAGCTTTGTCCCAAATTGCTGGGGGCTTTGCAAATGTCAGAGCTATGAGGAGGGCACCCTCTCTACAGACACCATACAGGCACACTGGTGTTTCTCACCCTGGGACCACTGCCCAAGACAGCAATCCAGATCCAAGGAGGTTAAAGCAAAGATGATTACCCTCTGAATGGTCTGTTGGTCCCCCTATGATCTGCAGGTCAGGAGCTCTGGAGGCAGCCAGGTGGCTGCAGCTGCAGCTGCCACACCTCCACCACCTCTCACCCTGGGGGCAGGAGCTGGACCATGCTCTTTCATCCCCCTGTTTGAACAGAGTTTCGCCTTTTCTCTTTGGCATTTATGGGTTGAGACACCTGGAAACCACCACAGCTGCTGGTGATTCACTCTCCTGAGGCTGCTCAGGCCATTTGTGCTACTGGTTGGGGCCATCCTGCGGCTGGAACCGCTCCGCCATATGGCCTGCTGGGACTGTGCTTGTCCCCCAGTGTGCTGCAATAGACCTTTTCAATTGGCCTGCCAGGCTGCCTTCAGTAGGAGATTTGTTTCTATCTCTATGGGTTCTGTAGCCATAAGATTTGTTTAGAGCCATATTTTTACAGGAATTGAAGGTGGTTGTGGGGGGAACACACAGAATTTCCTGCTTCTATTCCACCATCTTGGCTCTCCCTCCCTCCCTCCCCAATACAGAAATTTAAAAGAAAACAATAACAAACAATTGTCCCTTCAAAGTTCAAAAGTCTCTTTTTACACAACTGCCTGAGGGGTATACCATCTGATAGAAGTCCTCTGATCCTTAGAATCATCCGTCTTCAGCCCTGCATTGCAGCCTCTCTTTCTTCTGCCTTCTTTCATTCATTTTACTACAAAAGGAACCTTGAAGCCCATTTAAATGATCACTCCAGAACCCTTATCATTGCAAAATTAAAATTAGAGTCTTGGTCAATTGTTATGATCACACATTAAAACCAGTTTCTTATATTTTGTATTAATCCATTATTAACTCCTTCACCAGGAAGATGAGATTTCACTAAGGGACTTACATTAAGCTCACAATTAAAATAATTATAATACTTACCAAATAGTTCAGAAACTATCCTCCTTTTAACATTAACTAATTATAACAAAGCTGAGACAAGTGTGTTACTAACTAACAGAATAATATTCCCACAAACCTTTGACCTACTTGTCCTTATATTATTACAAAGAACTAAAGGACCCTGACTTATACAGGAATACCTATACTAAATCCTAAGCCTAATAGCTTCATCTTATAGTAACTTAAGATGTTCCAGAATCAAGTATTTAATAGATTTGTTGTTGGTGTTGTTTTCAAAACTTTTGATTATTGAAATTTGCCACCAAGAATAGGGACAAAACTATAGTGAGGGAACCATATTTCCCAACTTCAGAATGTCAATTTCAGGCAAAATGTATACCAAGCTGCAATCTGCATTGAGCAAAGCTTAAAAGTCTGCCAGGTGTCAATAGGGGAAATTGAGTCAGAGAAATCCTACCTCAGCTCATGCAGAATAGTCATTCTCCTGACCTTCCCTCTGCATTCCATACCTGTACTTCACAGAGTTTGGCATCATGGATCAGTGGCTTGGATAGCTTGGATAGTCTTTTTAAATACTCATACCAGGAGTTAGACACAAAGAAATAATCAGTTAACAGTCCCATCAAGACTTAAATAACAAACTCCAACAATCAGTTTAAGATATGATTATAATCTCACAATGGTTAAGGAACATCTCTAAAGTGAGCCTCAAATAACCCATATTCATTTCTATATTTATTCTTGCTCATGAAAATCAAATCTCCCATCAGGATTATAAATTATTGTTCTAATAGATTTACATCTACTTCCCAAGTGTCCCTATCTTCTTGGGGCTATATTCAATCTGAACTCATACTGTAATCCCTATTTCTAACCCAATCTTCATTTATCTTTTCAACCCTCTGATCCCCATTACTAACATAACTGTTCTATACTAGAATCCCAGAGTAGATAAAACAAAGAGGTTAACGTCTAACTTCACAAACTGATGAATTATGTATCTAATTATTCCCATAACATTCTGGAAGTATGTCCCTAAAACAGCAAAAATTCATACATTTGCCTTATGCCTAACTTTTCATTGATTTGTCATAAAGATGAAAGTAGGGACCTGATTGGACAAAGCATCCACATGCAGTATGGTCCCAAAACTCTTTTACCTTAGCATGAATTTACTCTCGTTGATTTGCAATATACCACAAAGATTTACCAGGACTCACATACATAAGGAATTCCCTTTAACATTTTACCAGGATTCCTGTTCTAAATTCCAAATTTGTACTAGAATCCAATTACTAGAAATCTATTTTACTGACTTGAAAGGCCAGTTTGGAGACTGGCTGGTTTCCAACTCCCCTGCCCCTCAGTAAGACTTCTTTAGACACCCTTATTGTAAGTGCTTCCTCTCCCCACTCCTTCCTGGTGGGAAGTGGTGAAGCTCTCTTCTTAATCTGATCTGTAAAAAATCGAATGACTCTTTAGGCATCCTGCCTGAACTCCCCAAATCTTAGGGTCCCATCTAGAAACTTCAGAAAATTCACAGTAAGTTTGAATATTACAAAATCTATACATAATTGATAAAATGACAAGAAATCTTACAAATGCTTTGTATAATTGCTAACTTTCCTTTCAAAAATTTTAAACTTGTCCTGGCATAAAAGCCAATTGCTAGAAATCCTTTGTAATCTTTTGTACATAGCCTTGCTACTTCTCAACAAGTCAAGTTCATTGTTTAGGAGCTTCATAACTAAAATGAGCCCCCTTCCCAGGGTTGATGACCTTGCCCACACAGATTGTTTCCAGGGGCATCTGGTTTCCATATGTATGGTTTCCATACACATTAACAATTCTAGGTTTTTCAAAACTTACAAGAGGATTCACAGTTCTCTTCTTCACATAATTACCAATAATTACTTTTTTATAAGCATACTTTTATAAATACTTGATTTATGCAATAACCCCAAATAGCTTGGTTAACAGTCTCACATATTTCATAAATGATATCAAACAATCTTAATTGAAACTTCCTTTAAAACAAAGACGAACTTGGAAGTTTATGATTTCTCAAATTACATTTCAAAATGTTATAATACATGGTCAGAGTGCCCCATTCATAAGTTTTCTGTTCCTCTGACAGTATAATTCTTAATTTAACAGCATTTGGAGTATAAGAAAAACTGCTTTTCCTGTAACACAAATAATAAATACAACTGTTTACCAGTAACAGTTATCATGTAGCTAAATTTAAACTTTGAAAAAAATCAAGTAATTACCAATATGGTGACCTTAATTTAGTCACTTCCAAATTGCTTTGCACAGAAAATCATTTGTCCCATAACCATTGGCATGAACTTCACACCCAAGGAAAATTTCACATAAGGTTAACAAACATAAAGCAACTAACTTTAGC
Organism: Pseudochirops corinnae; assembly: GCA_028646515.1. NCBI lineage: Eukaryota > Metazoa > Chordata > Mammalia > Diprotodontia > Pseudocheiridae > Pseudochirops > Pseudochirops corinnae. The sequence continues at coordinate 29,150 of JAQQSV010000265.1, read as the reverse complement.
TTACACAGTTTACACTCAAATAGCATTTTTGTTTGATACCAAGCACCTTTACAATTATATTAGTCCCATAAAATTCCTAGGATGTGTATTCCCCCTTATTGAACAGTAAACTAAGGTAAATAAAACTTTCTGGGGCCATGCAGTAAATCAATTTCTTAATGCCAAATAAAAATATGTACCTTTTTGATCATATAACCATACATTTCTAAGTTCTAATACCCTTAGCCCTCAAAAAGGAAGGAAATATTATCCACAAATTTATATATTTTCTTAATATTTCAGTTCCCCATTCACATTTGCATTTTCTTGGGAAAGTTTACAAGCAGTTTGAAATCACCTGTTATAATCAGGTCAGTTAAAGTATGCTGGGCCATTATTCTAATTACTTCTTTCAGTTCTAGTAATAAATACAAACCACAGTAATTTATATCTTTACCATAATCAATGCCCATCTTTAAATTCAAATTCAATAACCACCCAATTTCAGCCTTTCCACTTAAAACAAAAACTCCCTTCTTAAATCAAAAAAAAAAATAAATAAACTTTCAAACATGAGGATTTCTTAAAACTAATTTGGTGTAAAATGTCCTTTAGGAATATAAATTCCCAAAGCATTATTTATTTAGTATAACCCCTATTCCTCTTGATGAATAAATAGAAAAAGCACTGATTAAGTGCTTACTGAATGCTAGTACTTTTATAATAACATCCACGTGTCCTCCAGATTTTGTAAATAGTTACTAAATGTGAATGTGTAAACATGCTACTAATTTGGTAAACAACTACTAATGATATGGGTACATGATCCCCCAGATTTAGTAAATAATTTATAATAAGATACAAATTGATGGGGAGGAGTGTAGAGACAGAGACAAAGGAACCAAGAAGGTAACTTGGGGGAATGCCTAGTCATAGGACAAAGCTCTGTCTTCTTCCTAAGTGATAAGAGATAGAAGTTGCCTGGGAGTAAGAGGCTAAAACCCATATATCACCTCAGGGATAGAAATCAGAGTATAATGGTATGTAAGGCTCCCTGACTTATACCTTACCCCTTTCCCCCCTCCCTTCATTCCCAAAGACTCCTTTAGGGCACTGAATGTTCTTTGGCATTATTTCTTCAGCCATGGAAACTTCCCTTTATTGCTTGTGAGAACAATGAGATCTCAGGACAGCAACATCCTGAGGCCACACTTGTGAAGGTATTCACTAGGGCCTGGCTACATATTTTTAGATAAGAAGTTTCAAGGATATCAACTGTCTCTTGGTTGTTCATAATAGGAGGCTGGAGAGAGACAATGCCTAAGGAGTCCCAAATTCAGAAAGATGTTCCATCCAGGCCAGATCATTCCTGGCCATAGATCTTTTGCCTGCTTCCCCTGAGAGATCTGCCTTTTTTTTCTAGGTTTAGTCTATTTCTCTTCTCTGTCTAGTATGCATTAGTCTCTACTCTCTCACCAACTAGCAAATATCTTCCTTTTCATGTCTTCCATCCTATCCAGACTACACTCTTCTAGCACCACAAAAAGTCTTTCCCTTTTTTTCTAACACTAATTCACTTCTAAAGATATAAGTATCAAGAAGCTTGAAGTTCTACAAAGGAGCCCCCCAAGGCTGTCCTAAACCCAGAAATAACTGCCTCAGTGATCTCTGGGAAGGTAGAAATGAATCAGCATCCTTTGGGGAAAACCAGTTTTCTATTGATGCAAAGAGATTCAAAGGTAGATGCAGGAAAATTTAAGAATGAAGGCAAATTTTCTTACACTTGAGTTCAATTTGTGCCTCAGACACTTAAGCTACATGACTCTTAACCTTCTTCAGCCTCAGTTTATTAATCTTTAAAATAGGGATAATACCTCAGAGGGTTGGTGTAAAAACAAAAAGAGAAAGTACGCAGAAAGTGTTTTGCAAAACTTAAAACTATTCTACAAATGTTTGCCATTATTATTGTCATTATCATCATTATCAGCAGCAGCAGGATCTTTATCATCTACAACAGTGGTTCTCAACCTTTCTAATGCTGTGACTCTTTAATACTCCTATGTGGGCATATCTGCATGTGGGCAGACCCGCCCGGAGACAGATAGAGGAGCGGTGTCTTAGTTCCTAAGAGCATCACAAATATGTGTTTTCCGATGGTCTTAGGTGACCCCTGTGACCCCTGTGAAAGGGTCCTTCAACCCTCAAAGGGGTTGCGACCCACAGGTTGAGAACTGCTGATCTACACGCTTAGCAACTCTCTGAAGGCCAAGAACAAATCTATGGCCATGGTGGAAACTGGAGAAATCAAGTTACAGGACCATAGGATCATAGATCTGGAACTGGAAGGCCATTCAAAAAGCATCTAATCCAACCTCCTTATTTTAGAGATAAGGAACCTGGGGTCCAGTGAGTAAAAATGATTTACATACAGTAAGTGTCAGAAGTAGAGTTCAAATTCAGGTTACTGGTAGAGCTAGAAGGAACCTTGGAGATCATCTAGTCCAAAGCCTTCCTTTTGTAGATGAGGAAATAACTCAGGGAGAGTTAGTGATTTCCTGAAGGTCATATAAACAATAAGTATTAAAGGTAAGAATCGAATCTAAATTTTGATTTCAAAATCAATATTATTTTTTCACTGCCTTCTTCATTTCAGACTTAAAACAGGACCATTTGAGTGTCATGGTTTCATAGTAGCCTTGAAAATCTATTTTATGAATATCAGGAGCTCCCAGAGACAGTAATAGAATGTGTAATTTTGTTACTTGGGTTTTGCCTTCAAGCAAACTCCCGATATGCTATAGACATTATATGATGTGTGTGAAATCCTTTTAATTGAAGTCTACCATTCATGGTGCTAATACAGCACTTTCCTCAAACCTGTAAAAAGATATATGAAGTTTGAAGGACAGTTCATAAGCCTTATTAATGTGTTGCCTTTTCCTGGATCAAACATAGGAGACATTAATTCAAAATAAAAGACATTAAGTTAAATGCCATAGCAAAACAAATGAGAAGAAAGAATTCTCTTATGTGTACAAGGAGATATTTCTCCCCTGTGTTACTATAACACAAATAGGGGATGGAAACACAGGGAATACCTGAGATGTTTTGTTTACTTTTGGACACCATATTTTAGTAAAAATTCGGTAATCATCTGGACTCAGAACTAAGTGAATGATTCAGGTAAAAATTCAGTAAGGACATTGACAAGATGGTAAGGGGCCTTAGTACTTCCACTTGTATCCCACACAAGTGTTAGAGATTTGCTTCTACTTTCTTCTACTCTGTCCACACCATACTCACACATACATACCCACATACACACCTCAGTTGATGTTGCCACTGAAGAGTCAAAATATAATCACAAGGTGTTAATGAAGTGTTATACTAATGATAAAACTTGATGTCCTGATCCGTTATAGAGATATAATCTCTTTTTGAGACAAGAAGAAAACAGAGTGGATAAGACAAAATAAATTAACTTTTACATTTTATATAAATATAACTGCGTCTATAACTAAGCCTTGATTAACTTGAGGTGATGGAAGTTAAATTGAATCAACTTATTGGTTGATTGCTAATGGGAAGCCCATAGTGAGAAAGGAACAATGAGATATAATATTAAGAGTTCAGAACCCAAGAAAGCAACTGCCCTCTTGGGACCACCAGCAGATCGTTAGTATATTTGTTTTTCCCTCATTCGTTCTAGCATTCATTATTTCTGAGAAGTCTAAGGTGGTACCTTAGAGTAGTTTTAATTTCATTTCCCTAATCAATAGGAATTTAGAGCATTTTAAAAATATTATTATAGATAGTTTGGATTTCTTCTTCTGAAAACTGCCTGTTTATACTGTTTGACCATTTATCAATTAAGGAAAGGCTCTTAATTTTTTTTCTTTTTAGAAATTTGCTTATGGTGCCACTCTTTATGTCTAAATCATGTACCCATTTTAACCTTATTTTTGGTACCTGGTGTGAGATGTTGGTCTCTATCTAGTTTCTGTCATATTGTTTCCTTACATTTTTGTCATGCTTCTGTGCGCCACTAGTTTCTATGACAGACTATCCATTCTCTACCATAACCCTTCCTCTTTGTGCTTTTTAAGCATAAATCACCCCTACCCTTCCTAACCTGTAGGTTCCATTGTAACTTTTGATTTGAGACCCCAGCATGCATGCCTAACTTTCCCTTTTAATAAATAATTTTGTTCTGACTCAACCAGAATTCGTTTATATTTGAGGGGTGGTTTTTTTTTTTTGGTTTGTTTTTGTTTTTGCATTGATATGTATCAGCACTATAAGAAATTTGGTAAGACTCCTGGTTTGCCTACTTTTCCTAATGGTTTATATTCTAATGGTATTAGAATTAGTTGTTCTTCAAATGTTTGATATAATGCACTCATGAAATCTGTTTCGTTCTGAGGATTTTTTGTTAGGGAGCTCATTTTTTTGTTTGTTTGTTTGAATTCTTTTTCTATGATGGGGTTATCTATAAATTTTATTTCCTCTTGTCTTAATCTAAGCAATTTATATTTTAGTAAATACTCATCTATTTCACTTAAGATTGTTAAATTCATTTTGACCTTACCTTACCTCACCTTACCTTAGTGTGAGATATTGGTCTATGCCTGGTTTCTGCCATACTGTTTTCCAGTGTTCCCAATAATTTTGACCAAATAATGAATTCTTATCCCCAAATCTTAAGTCTTTATAATTGCCAAATACAAGGTTATTATATTTATTTCCTGTTGTAAATTGCATGTCCACTCTGTTCTGTTGATCTACCTTTCTATTTCTCAGCCAGTGCCAGATAGGTTTGATAATTACTGCTTTATAATATAGTTGGTAAACCTCCTTCCGTTACATTTTTTCATTAGTTCCTTTGCTATTCTTGACTTTTTGTTGTTCCAAATTAATTTTGTTATTATTTTTCTAATTCAGGAAAATAATTTTTGGTAACTTAATTGGGATGTTGTTAAATATATAAATAAGTTTAGGTAAAAATTTCATTTTTATTATATTGATCCTGCCTACCTATGAACAATTAATATTTTTGCAATTATTTAAATTTGATATTATTTGTAAAAAAGTTTTTTTTATAGTTTTGTTTGTATGGTTCTTGGATTTGTTTTGGCAGGTATACTCCAAGGTATTTTATACCTCAGACCTTTCTTACTGTTGTTTTCAGAAATAGTTCTGGGGCCTGTAAGTTTTTTTTTTTTCTTCCAAGGTAGTATGATCTAAAAATGGTCTCTGCTGTCCTGGCCTGTATTCTTGTTTGTGAGTGACCACAAATACTCTTTCATGACCTGAAACTGTGGCCAAGGTCCCTACTCCCCTGTGACTGAAGGTGCTCCTATGGTAGTACTCCTCCTTGCCCTGGGGCTGTAACTTGGAACTGCATACAGGCAATGCAACATGTGGGCAGTGCGACAGAGTCCTGCACCCAGTACCAGCTAACAATTCCCTGTAATCTTTTCAGACCAGTTGTCTGACCCCCTTATCATCTGTAAGCTGAGAACTCCTGATTCTGCCATCACCAAAGCCTGTTGTTAGTTTGCTGAGGCTTTGTCTATGCTACAATATACTCCACTCTCAACCCCAATGAGGCAGACTTTTTTTTGCCAAACTTCTAAATTCTCTTGTTTTAGCATATTGTTTCATTCCTATCTTTTATGGTTCTGCCACTCAACAATTCATTTTGAAGTAATATTTTTAAATTCTTTTGGAGAGGAATTTGGGAGATTTCAAGTGAGTTTCTGCCTTTATTTCACCATATTGTTTCCATCTAGTGCAATAATTCCTAAACTATCTCTTTCATCTGTTTTCCAGATCAGTTGTTTTTCTAATGTGATATTTAATATTTTATCCCTTTGACTTTGTTTTATTATTTTTGATGTGTCGTGAAGTCATTAACTTCCACTCGTCCAATTCTCATTTTTAAGGAATTTTTTTTCTGTAAGATTTTGTACCTCTTTTTTCCATTTGACCAATTCTGTCTTTTAAGATATTATTTTCTTCAGTAGTATCTTGTGCCTCTCTTACCATGCTATTAATTCTTTTCTTTTTTATATTTTCTTACATTATTCTCATTTCCTACTTTTTCTTCTACCACCCTTATCACTTTCTTTAACTACTTGAGGAATTCTTGTTGTATTTGGGTTCAATTAGCATTTTTCTTTGAAGCTTTGTTTTTAGCTATTTTCACATTGTTATTTTCTTCTGAGTTTATGTCTTGTTCTTCCCTGTCACCATAGTAGCTTTTCATGCCAAATTTTTTTGTTATTACTTGCTCATTTTTTTAGCCTATTTTTGACTTTGAGCTTTATATTAGTTGAGGTCTGTTCACTTGGGGGTGAGAAGGCATTGTCCCATGCTTCAGGGTGTGTGTGTGTGTGTGTGTGTGTGTGTGTGTGTGTGTGTGTGTGAGTGTATGTGCACTGTGGTTTTCAGAAATAGTTCTGCAAGTGTTTTGTTCTTCCAAGGTGTTATCATCCTGGGTAAGGTGTGGTCACTGTTCGCCTGGTTTGCACTCTGGATTTTATCCAGGAAGGGTTCCTATGGCTGCAAATACTAGCATTCCTCTTTGCTTTGGTAGCATGATCAGGGCCCCTGCTCCTTTGGGATCAACCAACAATGCTCCTCTTCAGCCTAGAAATGTGATTCAGAACTGTTGCCCAGAGTTTTTATTGTTGTTGTTCAGTTGTTTCGGTCATATCTGATTCCTTGTGACTCTATCTGGGGTTTGCTTTGCAGATACTGGAGTGCTTTGCCATTTCCTTCTCCAGGTCATTTTATAGATGAAGAAACTGAGGCAAACAGATTTACTTAGGGTCATATAGATAGTGTCTGATCTGAATTTGAATTCATCATCTTTCTGACTTCAGGCCAAGTACTCTATCCTTGGTGCCACCTAGTTGCCCTATCATACTAAATAGCTCTTACTTATAATAAAAATAATGGTAATAATAACAGCAGCTAGCCTTTTGGTAGAATTTTAAGGTTTGCAAGCCACACTGTTGCAAAAAGTTATCTAGATTGGGTAATATAGCTGTCAATAAGCACCAGCTGCACTCCTTGCTAGCAAAGGGTCCCTGAAATCTTTTTTTTTCTTTTTTTTTTTTTTGAGGGGGTATAGGGATCAGTGTGAGTCTAAAAGCTCCTGTGGTGCTGAGGGTCACAGCCCAATTGCTAAAGCTCATAGGGAAGTCTTGTGCAAGACCACTCACCTGATGAGTGGCAGCTGAGATTGGCTGACTCAGCCTGTCCTCCCATTGGTCCATCCCTCCAGCCCACGTGGAGATCATGCTTAATCATGTTACTTCTAAGGTATATAAGGAGGATGCTACAATACAATAAAGGACAGCTGCTGTACACTTCTCTCTCACTTCTGGTCACTTCAGTTCCTCCTGAGAATACAGCCTAAGGCTGGCCCTTAGGCCACAGAGTGAAGCAGCAGCAGCATCAGCTGGTGCCACAATGTTGGGCAGGGCAGATAAAAGAACCCCTCAGGGCTGAAAGAAGAACCCCAGAATCACGCTAGTGCACCCCCAAAAGAGACGGGGTACAAACACCTCTATTTGCAGAGAGGATCCAGGAGAGGATACCTGAGTAGCTGTGTGATATCCGGGAATTGACAAAAGGCTCAGAGAGTAGTGAGTAAAAATGGGACAATATATAGGCAAAATAATACCAAGGGAGAGAGAGGTTTACAGGACCTGTCCCAAGGCGAGGAAGTCCGGAGCATCGATTTCACAACTTACCACCAGTGAAAGATGCCTGTGAAGGGGAGAGAATGGAGTTTCCTATGGTCCCTGCCTGTATTCAAAAGAGCCCAACCTTTCCTAGTGAAAATGACCCAAGCAGGGATTCCTCCCCAGAGAGAGAGAGGGAATGGTTCCAGCTGCCCACGCCTGCTCGCAGAGACCCTGGGATTATAGAGTTAGGCAAAAGGGAAAAGCTGAAGCAGCTTGATAAAATAGAGTTGGGCAAAAGTCAGGTGAATCGACAGAAAGGGGAAGGGATTACCATCTTGAAAGTTCGCTCACGCCAGAAGAGAAAGCAAGCCTCCTGAGGAGAGTGCAGGCTGTCATCCTGGGGACATAGAAAAGGGAACTATGGCTCAAAAAAAAAATTGATACTAGAGTTCCCTCAGGTGTCCTGCACACACACTCTGCATTAGAAAAAACACTAGAGAAAGCAGGAGAAAAAGGGAATATGATAGGCAATTGGGAATTCTTCTCAGTCATTGAAGAACAGATGAGAAGGTCACATAAACTCTTTCTTTTAAGGTGCTTAAGCATTAGCCAGAGCAATATTGACCCCCGGGCAGGCTGTTTTTTTGATGGCGGAATACATTGAGCAATACTGCCTCCACGCCACTGAATTGGCACCTGGTGTACCTACGCAACTGGTATTTCAGCAGTTTTCAGGCACTGATCCTTCTGCAGATACAGCCCAACAATTGGGCTATACAGAGAAGGCCTGTCTAAATCATTGTGCTCTCCATGCCTGGAGCAAGATCCCTGTGGCCAAAGAGGACAGATTAAAGGAGGGCCCTGCAACCCTTGCTGCTCAAGGGAAACAGGCACCACAGATGCCCGAGGGGAGGCGTCATTATGCAGCCTTGGCAGCACAGCAACCATTCAGATATTCCAACTTCGGAGTTTAGGTTACTTGAGCCTTCCCCCACACAGCACCTGTGAAGTCCCAATTCTATCCCTCTCAAAAGTTTTTCCCTCTTTTCTCGTTATTGCTCCCCCTGACATGTATTCTACGGCCACTCTGGTTGTTAGAGTATATCATGAGATCCCCAATACCATCCTTCTTTTAAATACAGATGCTGATTACACTTACATCAACAAAGGAGATCCCATAGTTCAAGGCATGCTCCTCAATTGTCCCTTAAAATCTGTGGAGAAAACTTTCTTCCCACAACAAACTGAACAAATAAGGCCTATGATGACCCTTGGATTAGGAGGGAGAGTATTTTTTGGCCTGGTTGACACAGGGGCTGACAGGGCAGTATTCCCCACACAAATGCAGGTTCCTGAATGGGAATCTCTGCCAACTGACACCCATGTGGCCAGAGGGGGAGTCACCTCGGCGTATATTTCAAAATTTCAATTGAAGTGGGAGAAGGAGGGACTCCAGCATTTCCCAATTTCTGCTGTTTTTTCTGTGGAGTACATTAATGATATGTTTAGCATCAGAACTGAAAGTGCCAGAGGTGGCTTGAACACTTAGGTGTGATACAGCTGTTTCTAATATTATCAAGTAAGTTTCACCTGGCTTCTGTTACTATCTAGAGAGCTAGCAACTTTTAAATTTTTTTCAGGAGATCTATAAATTCTATGTGAAGCTTTTGGATCCATTCTGTTTGTTTGTGTCTCTCTGTTTTGTCTTTATGTCTTTATGTGAGGAAATGTGTGAGAGTCCTTTGTCATTTTGTCAAAAAAGTGTGAACAGAAGTTCTGGGGCTTTCAAAGGTTTAAAAATCTCCTTCCCTTCATTCCACTCTGGCCAAGTGGAGTGACGAAAAGGTGATGAGAAATAATATGGGAATTTTCCCCTTAGATTGAAAAGGTAAACAAATAAGAATTAACCATTTTCTGCCTCACCCATTAGAGAAAAAATCTTGTGTATCAATTTGAACTTATTCTGATAATTTTATGGGAAATGTGAAAAAGTGAATTAATACCATTCATAACCTTGTGCTAAGATAAGTCGGAATTTATTATACTAATTGGCATTTTGGCAAATTGGAATTTTGCTAAGATCTGGTAAAGAAACATTTGAAAGGCGAGAGCTTCAAGTTCCCCTGTTTTGGGGAAGTGGAACAAGGTGCACTTCTGAGAATTTTTTCAGAAGTTCCACTCCCTTTGAATAGGGGTTGAGAGCATTTCACTCTCTAAGAAATTTTTAGGAATAAATATAGCACTGAAGTATAAGGTAAAATTAGCAGATTAAGAGAGAAAGTGCTACAAAAATAATAGGGAAATTAAGTTCTAACAAGGATCCCACTAGCAAAAGCTCTGAGGCACCCTGAAGCCCACGCCTTGTTTAGATAAACAATTGAACCTCTCCATTCAAATCTCTAAATCCACAATAGGACTCTGCATCTATGAGGAGAGGAGAAAAGCCTAATTTTTTGCTAGTAGCTTTTGTAAGCAATGATTTGGAAATGAATTTTGTTGGAATCAAAAGATGGAGAATTTGTTTAAAAACAGGTCACTTGTGTTTTGTGTGTGCCCCATAGAAAACCAGTTATTTCCACCTTTACCTATAGTTAAAAAGGAAGTTATATCTAAAACCATTTGGCTATCACTTATGGAAATTATTATCAAAGTTACTTTACTGTTTTGACAACAAAACCTAAAGTTGTTAGTTGATTGCTCTATGTAGAAAGGAGGAGATTAAGTGAAAATTTTATTTGGATTAATTCTGTCTATTCAGACCATTCTTCCCACATGTATGGGATTTTGACAAAGCAGGGGCATCACCACCAGCCCCTCCTTAAAGTCCTTCTCAGTTATTCCTATGTTGTAAAACTACCAAAAGCCCATGCAAATTATCTCTAGAGACAAGGTCATTCAGTATGAGAGGGGAATTTGTTTATTTTGGAACTTGCTATGAAATTTGCAAAATATTTGAAAAGATTTCTGAGATTTTTAAGTTTGACATTGAAAAAGAAAAATGTTGTGTAAGAAAAACCTAGTAAATTCTTATTGTTTATTACAACAAGGAGAAGACAGTTAACAGAGATCCTAAAGAAGGATCCAACTGATATCAGAGCTTTTCCTCCATGCCCAACAAACTATTTGAACTTGTGCACACCCAATTTCCATTCTTCATGTGTGATCTCACATTGATGGCCTTGATCCTGTTTTTGATGGCAACAATAGGGCTGATCACTTATTGACAAACATAGTTGTGGCTGACCCTATCGTCCAACAACCTTAGCCCCCAAACCTTATGGAGCTATATCTTAAACAAAAAGGGGGAGAAGGCCCAGGCCCTGTGAGACAGGACCACATAAACAAGATTGTTTATACACTGCTGAGGATCTCACACCTGCTATGTGCCAGCTCTGTAGAGTATGAAGCTAGGGTGCTGGCAAAGAGGTGGCAGTGGTGAAAAAGTAATGTGTAAGACACCCACAGGTACTTGGTAAGGACCCTATTCCCTCATAACGTGCGGGCCAGGATATGCTTGTATCTCCACAGATGAAGGTCAACAGTGGATTCCTGCGAAGAGTGTCTGCGTTATCTCTAAACCAGCAGCGGAAAAGGAAAAAGAGGAGGCGCCCATCCCGACAACGGCAGAGACCATGCCAGATGAATCAGCAAGGGATGTGGCTGCTGGCTGCTGCCTTCACCATGCTTGCCATCTCACCACCTGCTCATGTGGAACAACATAGCCAACCCCCCACACTGTTGGCTCCATCAGTCAAGCTACAGTGGATGGCCACTGATGGCACATCATAAGCTATACACAATATGTTCTGTTCATGTGCAAATGTGGAGTCCATCAAAGGAAAGAACTTGGAAAGGTCTATGGAAAGCCATGGTTTCCATAGGACCAATTGTGATAACAGCTTGGAACAGCATTGGGGAACATGGCTGCACGTGCTCAAGCCTGGGGACTGGAAAGCATAAGCAAATGTTGGATGTAGCTTTTACGCTCAAGCATGTTTGGGGGAAAAAGCTCAGGACAGTTACCATTCCTCTTCAAAGAGTCCTATCTTTAAACAGTTGTGCATGATATAAGCTAATTCTGTTGACAAGGGTCAACAGGAATTGTTGGGAAATTTCCAGTGAAGCACTCTGTATCTCAGTTGTAACGTTCTTTGTATCTCAGTTATAATGTGAAATGCCAAAAAAGGAATTCCTTCATTGAATTGTTTTGTTGGTGTTTATACAAATGTAAGATTTGCCAAGGACTGGTAATTTGTATAGCTGCTAATAACCCTCTTTGGCAAATGGTTAATACTACATTTAGTTAAGTCCTTCATATCCTTTTAAAATGATCCAACTTTGTGTTTGGTGTTTTGTTGCATAGTGAAAATGTGGGGACAATGTAACAGGAGCTCAAAAGGTGTTTAATGTGACTTGTATGAATTGTACAGGTAGTCTCTTGCTATGTCTATATCTACTGTGTAAAACCAAACGGTGCAAGCTCAATGTGTCAAAAGGCTATGAAGAACAAGCCAGAATTGATTTAATATCTGCAGCTAATTCAAACAGCATTGGACTGTGGTTATAAGTATAGGACATTTTGTGTTAATGGCTAAAACCTCGTAGTTGAGGCATATTATTGTTTTGTGGTTCTCCTTTGTTTACTTTAATGTTTTTGTAATAGCTTAGCCATGATTCAAGCTGATCCTCGCTTGGCACTTTCTAAAATAAAATGGGGGAATTGTAGGGATCAGTGTGAGTCTAAAAGCACCTGTGGTGCTGAGGGTCACAGCTCAGTTGCTAAAACTCATGGAAAAGTCGTGCAAGACCACTTGCTTGATGAGTGGCAGCTGAGATTGTCTGGCTTAGTCTGTTCTCCCATTGGTCCTTCCCTCCAGCGCACGTGGAGATCATGCTTAATTATGTTACCTCTAAGGTATATAAGGAGGATGCTACAATACAATAAAGGACAGCTGCTGTACACTTCTCTCTCACTTCTGGTCTTTTCAGTCCCTCCTGAGAATACAGCCTAAGGCTGGCCCTTAGGCTACAGAGTTAAGAAGTGGCTGCATCAAGGGGGAAAGGCAGGGCAGTTGGGGTTAAGCCCAAGGTCACATGGCTAGTAAGTGTTAAGTGTCTGAGGTCAGATTTGAACTCAGGTCCTCTTGATTTCAGGGCTGATGCTCTATTCATGGTGCCACCTAGCTGCCCCTGAAATCTCTTTCTGACCAGGTGTCTGACCCCCTTTCCTTCTCTGCATTGAGAGATCCTAAAGCTTCTGCTGTTGTTGCACATGACTGCCACATGTGTGAGACTGGGCTCTACCCTGTTGTTACAGACTTTTCCTGCTGACCTTTTAAGTTTTCTTAGGTCTAAAAAATGTCTCACTTTAAATGTATGTTGGCACTGCTGCTCCAAATTTTGATTTGAGGCATTATTTTAAAGTTTGTTGTAGGGGATTATTGGGAGAGTTCAGTTGAGTGACTAGCCCTAATCATCCATTTATCTCAACCCTGTGTATAACTCCTATTCCTCTTGATGAATAAATAGAAAAGGCACTGATTAAGTGCTTACTGAATGCTAATACTTTTATAATAACATCCACGTGTCCTTCAGATTTTGTAAATAGTTACTAAATGTGAATGTGTAAACATACTACTAATTTGGTAAACAGCTACTAATGATAGTACATGATCCCCCAGATTTAGTAAATAATTGATAAATACTTGCTAATGATGTTAATTTTAACTGATAGTTTCTTAAGTTTTTTTAAACTTAAGTCATAAGTTTAGGTAATCTATCACCAATCAGAACTTACATAGAATTTATAAATGCTTTAACAAGAACCCCCAAAATCTACCATCAATATTAGCTATCAGCCCACTCTGGGGTCATGACAAAGACAGACTCCTCTGTTTCCTTCACTTTAAAATTCAAGCATCCTGTATTCATTTGAGGGTAGTGCTAATTGATAAAGACCTATCAGAGCTAAGAAGGAGACACAACTTAGCAGATAGAGAATCTCACGGTGAGAGTTAATATGAGACACTCTTACCCTACCAGGAGTGGGGAACCTGCAGCCTCAAGGCCACATCTGGCCTTCTAGCTCCTTATTTTGACTGAGTCCAAGTTTTACAGAACAAATCCTTTTATTAAATGGTTTTGTTCTGTGACATTTAGATTCAGTAAAAGGGCTGCACTTGAGGACCTAGAGAAATACATGTTGCCTTGAGGCCACAGGTGCCCTACCCTTGCTGCCTAGACCTTTAGGAATTAAGAACTGTTTCTAGAAAGATTGTTGCTGTGTTGTTAATAGCCAGTATAGTTTGATTGCATACCTTGCTTACTGTCAAGTTATTAATATACCTTTTGCCCTGATAAGCCTGTGCAATGATAAATCAACTTTACAAATGTATAGTGCATTACACTATGTTTGTCTTGGAAAAGAGAAGACCTAAGAGAAATAGGATTATTGTCTTGAAGTATATGAAAGGCTATGATGTTAATGAGGGAAAAGCCTTTTCTCTGCTTATGCCCAATGGTCAGAATTAGGAGCAATCACTGATGTAAAGAAAAAAAACTTCCTAACAATTCAAGAAGCTCCAAAATGAATGGGCTACCTCAGGGGCAGTATTCTTCTGTGTCTCATTTCTTCAGGTCTTCAAAACAAAGGCTACAATGACCTTGTCATGGATATTGGAGAAGGAATTCCTGTCTAGGTGTGGACTAGAGTAGATAGGTCTTTTCCACATCTAATATTGTCCAAAATTCCCATCATAAAGAAAGAGAATGTGGGTATCTGTTGAACTCTTTTCTAATCATCATGAATCATTATCAAAGAACATCAAAGCTAGAAGAGTTCTAAAAGATTACATAGTTTAACATCTTGTAGATAATGAGATAGACTTAGAGGGGTGAGATATTCCCAATGGAGTTACACAATGAGGGAATGAAAGAGCCATGTCATGATCCCAGCTGTATTGTCTCTAAGATCTTGCTATTTTTTTCTACACCAAGCCAGTGTATACAGTCTGCTCAGGATTTAGCAGAGGGTTATACAATGGGATACTGAGGTGTAATGTGATAGGAAGACGATATCTACACATATAAAAACTGGAGAACTGAGGAGATTATGCGAAAGCTTCAGATCTTAAGATCCACTTTCATTAAAGACATCTGTATGAATGAGAATCTAATCTTTAAGGATGGATATTTCATTTCACAGAATGATGAAACCGTGTTTATGCTGCTGGGAGGTGTCATCACACTAAACTGAAGACTTTTAGAGAGGAAAGGTGCTTTAGAACATGTAACATAGAATTTCATAATTGGAACACCATTATTTTTACTGAAGAGGAAATTGAGGCTTGCAGAGAGGAATGACTTATCCTAGGTTACACTATGATTTAATTACAGAGCCAAAATTAGATCCTGATCATTTTAACTCACACAATAGCCTCTTTCTTTCTAGTACTACTATTCTCCCCCAAATCTCTGGAAAATCACATACGTTCCATTATCATTTTTGTACAAGTTCATCTTCATGTGCCTGGGTAGAAAATTTGACCTCCTATCAAGTCATGTGTTGGTGCAGAAATAGTATTTTAATTAAATATGTCTGGGTGGGAGATGGAATGAATATAGACTTGATGTCTTATGATTTCAAAAAGAGGAATAATCAGAAGAAGATTTTTTTCTGAATAAAACAATTTGCTCGGCATACAATAATTGATGAACAGGCAAGATCAGTTGAGAAGAAAATATTTGTCTGCAGTCAGTTCATGGAATGGAATGGTCCAAAAAGTCATTTCAAAACTGTGTCTTTTGATCCCTTTGCAAGCAATGACCAAAATTCCTAAAACGTATTCTACCTTCATATTCATGCCTGAAGAAAGAAAAAAAAATCCATGTAGATGCAAAACCTCAGCACTGTCCTATGGGAGCCAAGGGGAAACTTCTCAGACAGCCTTACCCATATAGAAAGAGTGAACACTGATTTTGGACATTAGAGTCATTGTAAGAAGCAAATTCACTTGGTCCAATATAGACATCATGTCCTTAAATGTTCCCATGGAATCTGGAAATGTTTGTAAATTACAGGAAGTTTGAACACAACCAATTAGTTCAAGGGTCATATTACCTTGGTTTGCCCAGTTTCCATTGAACACCAGGATCTACAATTAGGGAAGCCAGCAGTGTCTTTGGAACCAGCTGTGACCCATTTGATTCTTGGCCTTTTACCTGATGGGTACTTCAATTATGGCCCCACTTAAGTACACTCCTATTGAAGGACCAGGAAGGCCAAGTCTCTGCATTTGAAATGTTCTTGAGTAGATAGTAAATATTTAGGAATATACATGTGAGTTCAAGAGGGAGAATTTCAGTTCTTTGTGGTTTATGAGTAAATGTTATGTTATTGTCTGGGAATTAAGTGGGGGTAGCTTTTCTATTTAAACAGGCATAGGGGTGTAATTAGGTGGTGCAGTGGATAGTGTATGGGTCCTGGAATGAGGAGGACCTGAGTACAAAACTGTTCTCAGACAATTAACACTATCTGGGCAAGTCACAAAACCCCAATTTCTTGGCCAAAAGAAAAAAAAATATAGTCATGGAATTAGAAGATTTTGAGCTTGCATGGACTGAGAGATTATCTACTCCATATACTATATCCAGAAGAAATTAAGTAATTTATCTAGGGTGGCAGAGCTGGGATTTGAATACCATTTCTGATATGTCAAACATAGAATTTTATACATGATACTAAGAAATAATTGGGAACCACTAGAGTTTATTGAGTAGGGTAGTGACTTAGTCAGACTTGTACTTAGGAAAATCACTTCAGAGACTGTTTAATAGGTAGATTGTAGAGGTGACATAGGCTTGCATAGACCATGGAATCAGGTATGCTGGCAAATCCTGGGGGAACATTCTTTCTGATACATCTGTCTCATGATTTATTCATGCTTATGTTTGGGGAATTAGTTGAGGCAGGAAGACCAAATAGTATGTGATTGAAATAGTTCATGTGAAAGGTGATAAGGACTCATATGAGAGTAATGGTTGTGTAAATGAAGCAGAGAGGACAGGTCTGAGAGAGTTGGGGAAGAGGAATTTTCCAAATGATTAGTTATGTGGGTGAGAGTGGGAAACTGAGGATGACTGACACTGAGGTTTTAAACATTAGTAATGAAAAGGTGATATTTAATAATGGGAAAACTTGGAAGAGAAATGGATTTTGGGTGAAAAGATAAGTTCTGCTTTTTACATTTTGACTTTGAGAAGCCTACAGGACATCCAACTTTAAAGATCTTCCAGGTAGTTAATTATGACTGGCAATTGGGAGAAATGTTAGGACTGGACATATAGACTGGAAATCATCTTCATAAAAATGATAATTGAAACCATAGGAGTTGATGAGATCACAAAGTAAGAGGGTATAAATTCTTCTCATGAAGAGCAAAGGAGACTAAAACAAATTAGGCAGCTGAAAAGGCAATAAGAGAGTCTCCCAGAGTGTGAAATGTTACAGAGATGTCAAGAGGGATAATTATTGAGAAAAGATCACTAGATTTGGGCATTAAGAAATTAATGAGGAGAAGTGAGGACACTGAGTAGAGTAAGTGAATAAATGCAGTTTTTTTCAAGGATTTTGACTATGAAATGTCAGAGAAATATAGAATAAAAAGATTGTGGGGCTGGTAGGATATAGTGGAGATTTTTTTAGTCTTGGGACAATTTGGTGGTATTGTAGGTAACAAAGTAGTAACCAGGAGACAAGGAAAAACTAGACTTCAGAGTGGATGATAGCAGGAGCATCTTCAAATGGAGAAGATAGAGGGGGTAGAATTAAGGGAATATGTGAAAGATTAGGAATTAACAAGGGTCATCCCTTTGCCAGACACTGAAGTAAAAGTGATAATGGGGACAACATCAAAAGGTTGTGAGATTAGGAGAAGGGTAGAAAAAGATCAATGGTCTCAAATTTTCCTGGGAAAGTATGAGATGAGGCACTCAGCTGAGAAAGTGAAAGGAGACAGGAAGATGAGTACCACGACTTATCCAGGTTTGGGGTTTGGCTGGGAGTGAGTAATGATAGAGCAAGGTAGCAAAGGATATGAAAATAGAGGCGAGTATAGAGTTGAACGGGCTAACTAGGAGGATATACTTGTACTATATACCTTGTAGGGTTGTTAAGAGAACAGTTTACCAAAAGACACCTGGTAGACCATAAAGAGCTATAGATGGAGCTACAGTGATGACTGGCAAGACCACCTAAGGTAGTTAATAAGACAACCCCAAATACTAGACTGGATTCAGGAATGGAGAGTTCTGTGCACAGAAAGAGTCTAGACCTTCTAGATATTTCAGAGGAAGCTTAATTATAATGGTAACTGCCATTACTATAGTATTTTAAGGTTTCCAAATGAATTTTGTGATGGGGGCAGCAAATGCTTCTGGGTGATGCTAGGATCCTGCTAATCACTTGGCAGGACAAAGGGAGAACCATCTTGAAACTTTCTGCACTTACCAAAATGTCCAGCAAAAAAAGCAGAGATTGACATAGGTCACATCATCTTTACCACAAATTGGATCATATTTCCTAGAACAAATTCCATAGCCTGGTGGGTACTTCTGGCAAAGATACTGTAAGAATAATAAAGATATGGTAACATGGAGTTCAAAACCAGTGTCTGCCACATGTCCTGTACCTGGGAGACTAACTTATTGCAGGATCTGATTTGTGCCAGGGCTATGAGGGGAATCAATCTAAAGCTATATTCTGTATATAAGACTGTGCTTCTAAGTCAAAATGTCTCCCTTAATGGGAAGAATTGCAATTCCTTTCACATCTCCATTCTCCCCATCTACCAAACACGAATTGGTTTATTATGTCTTAGACCCTAAGGTTGCTTCTAATAGAAAAGTTACTGTTTCTGGCCTTCACATTCTACCCATCAATCAAGGACTAGTTCTATGAAGCCTCTGCAGAAAACATTCCAGCCACTCAGTCCCTACTGATCTTCCTTGATTCTGAATATTTATAGCTCTCTGTTACAGTAACCAATTGTGTTAACAACAACAACAACAACTGGCAAACGATAGGAAGGAGAGGATAGGGAGTAGCTGAGCAATAGTTCTACCATGAGCAAGACCTTCTATATTGTTTTCACTTAAGTTAGTTGGTGTGGCTCATTTTTAGAACTGTCTAGACATTATTACTCTACCCCTACCCTAACCCTAGCCTCAAAAAAGGCAACATGTGCATTAAATAGAGCACTGGACTTAAGAGTCAGGAAGATCTGTGTTTGAATCCTATCTGAGACAGGAACTGTTATCATCCCTAAATTTTCAGTTTCCTCATCTATAAAAAGAAAGTATTAGGCTTGATGACTTTTAAGGTTCTTTTCAGCTTTAAATCAATGATGCCATGAATGTCAGGCTTAGTTTCAAAAATTCCTGGGTTCCAGTTCCATCTGTAGCATTTACTATTTATGTAACTCTAGGCAAGTTACTTAACTTTACTGTGCCTTAGGAAATGTCCTAAGATTTATCTATTGAGTCAGAAGAGGGTTATGGGCCATATTGGTGGAAGAAGATCCAACATCAGGAATTTTACATTCCCATACAAAGAAAATACAGGTGCTTACAAGGAAAAATTCTTGGAATCAAAACCCAGTTGAGCCTTGTTAGACATCAGAAAATGACTGGGGGGTGGGTTGGGGTGGGTGGATATCCTTGCACAAGAATGCCAGTAATCAAGGACTTATCAGGATAACCTGGTGACTCCTGACTCAAACATGTAGTCAGATCATTGCTAGGATGCCAGAAGAGTCTACTCAACAAAGGTGAGATTGTGTATGTGCAGGATGACACCAGTGTATGGCTGATTATAAAGTAAAGGTTAGAAACAACCAAGGAAGGACATCTGGAACCCTTATTTCAATGGTATTTTTAAAAGCCTTATTAATTAAATAAATAAATAATTAATTTTTTGACATTCACTTCCACAACATTTTGAGTTCCAAATTCTCTTCCCATCTCTCCCCTTTCCCACCCCAAGACTGGCTTGCATTCTGATTACCCTTTCCCCCCAATCTGCCCTGCCTTCTATCCCTTCCTCTCCCCTTCCCTTCTATTTTTCCTGTAGGGCAAGATAAATTTCTATACCCTATCGTCTGAATATTTTATTTCCTGGTTGCATGTAAAAACAATTTTTAACATTCATTTTTTAAACTTTGAGTTCCAAATTCTCTCTTCTCCTCCCCACCCACCCTCATTGAAAAGGCAGACAATTCAATGTAGGTTATACATGTGTAGTCATGCAAAACACTTCTGTAATAGTCATGTTGTAAAAGACTAACTATATTTCCCTCCATCCTATCCTGTCCCCTCTCGCATTTATTCTATTCTCTCCTTTGATCCTGTCCATCCTCAAAAGTGTTTTCTTCTGATTACCCTTTTTCCAATCTTCCCTCCCTCTTATTATCCCCCGCTCTCTTAACTCCTTCTCCTCTACTTTCCCATAGGATAATTTCCATATCCAATTGAATGTGTATGTTATTACCTTGTTCAGAAAAATTCAATGAGAGTAAGGTTCATTCATTCCCTCTCACCTGTCCTCTCTTCCCTTCCACTGCAAAAGCTTTTGCTTGCCTCTTTTATGTGAGATAATTTATTCCATTCTACCTCTTCCTTTCTCCCTCTTCTAATATATTTCTCTCTCACCCTTTAATTTTATTTTTTAGATATCATCCCTTCATATTCAACTCACACTATGCTCTCTGTCTATATATATGCACACACACACACATACATACATACACAGATATCTATGTCTATCTGTATATATCTATTTGTATATGTGTGTGTGTGTGTGTCTGTGTGTGTATTCCCTCCAAATATCCTGATACTGAGAAAGGTCTCATGAGTTACAAATATTACCTTTCCATGTAGGAATGTAAAAGTTTAACTTTAATAAGTCCCTTATGATTTCTCTTTCCTGTTTACCTTGTCATGTTTCTCTTGATTCTTGTATTTGAAAGTCAAAATTTCTATTCAGCTTTTTTTTTTTAAATTAAGAATGCTTGAAAGTTCTCTATTTCATTGAATATCCATTTTTACCCCTGAAGGATTATACTCAATTATGCTAGGTAGGTGATTCTTGGTTGTAATCTTAGCTCCTTTTTGACCTCTAGAATATAATATTCCAAGTTTTCAGATCCCTTAATGTAGAAGGTGCTAAATCTTGTGTTATCCTGACTGTATTTCTGCAATACTTGAATTGTTTCTTTCTGGCTACTTCCAATATTTTCTCCTTGACCCAGGAATTCTAGAATTTGGCTAGACTATTCCTAGGAGTTTTCCTTTTGGGATCTCTTTCAGGAGGTGATCAGTGGATTCTTTCAATTTCTCTTTTACCCTCTGGTTCTAGAATATTAGGGCTGTTTTCCTTGA
The DNA here is from genome assembly GCA_028646515.1 of Pseudochirops corinnae. Lineage (NCBI taxonomy): Eukaryota > Metazoa > Chordata > Mammalia > Diprotodontia > Pseudocheiridae > Pseudochirops > Pseudochirops corinnae. The sequence continues at coordinate 8,040 of JAQQSV010000265.1, read as the reverse complement.
TAATTTCTTGAAAGATGACATCTAGGCTCTTTTTTTGATCCTGGCTTTCAAGTAGTACAATGATTTTTAAATTGTCTCTCCTGGATCTATTTTTCAGGTCAGTTATTTTTCCAATGAGATATTTCACATTGATTTTTATTTTTCATTCTTTTTTAAAATAATTTCTTGATTTCTCATATAACCATTTGCTTCCATTTGCACCAATCTACTTTTGAAGGAATGATTTTCTTCAGTGACCTTTTGAAATTTCTTTTCCATCTGGCCAATTCTGCTTTTTAAGGCATTCTTCTCCTCATTGGCTTTTTGGGCCTCTTTTGCCATTTGAGTTAGTCTATTTTTTAAGGTGTTGTTTTCTTCAGCATTTTTGTGTCACCTTTAGCAAGCTGTTGCCACATTTTTCATGATTTTCTTGCATTGCTCTTATCTCTCCTCCCAATTTTTCCTCTACTTCTGTTACTTGATTTTCAAAATAATTTTTGAGCTTGTTCATGGCCTGCAACCAGTTCACATTTTTCTTTGAAGGCTTTTGGATGTAGGAACTTTGACTTTGTTGTCTTCTTCTACTTGTATGTTTTGATCTTCTTTGTCACCAGAGTAAGATTCTATATTCTGATTTTTCCCCCACTGTTTGTTCATTTTTCCAGCCAATTGCTTGACTTTTAAACTTTCTGTTGAGGTAGGACACTACTTCTAGTGTGGAGAGTGTACTGTCCCAATCTTCAGGGGTTTTGTGCAGCTGTTTTCAGAGACACTTGTAGGGACCTGTGAATTTTCAGGTCTTCCAAGGTAGTATGATCAAAGGAGAGGTATTTACTCCTCTCTTGGTTTGTCTGCTGGTCTGTGAGTGACCACAAGCTCTCTTTTCTGTCTTGGAACTGTGAGAAGGATTCCCTCTCCACACCACCACAAACTCTGCCACACCAGTGCTTCTCACCCCAGGACGACCACCCAAGACTGCAACCCCAATCTAAGCATGGGCAAAGCAAGAGGATCCTACGTCAGTGCCAGCAGAGAGATCTCTGCAATCCCTCTCTTATTAACCACTGGACTCCCCCATCATCTATGGACTGAGAGCTCCAGAAGCAGTTGCAGTCACTGTTGCCACAGCCTGGGGGCTGGAACTGGACTGAGCTCCTCTCACCTCCAGGTCCAACAGACCTTTCCTATAGACTTTCTAAGTTGTCTTTGGCATCTGTGGGTTGAGAAGTCTAGAAACCACTACCACTGCCCGTGATTCAGTCCCTGAGGCCTGCTCCAGGTTCACCAGGGTCTGGTCTGTGCTGGTACGACCAGCATTGGTCTGTACTCCTCTCCCAGCCTGGTGCAATAGACCTTTCTCGTCAACCCTCCAGGTTGTCCTGGGCTGAAAATTTATTTCACTCTGTCATTTTTTGGGCTCTGCTGCTCCAGAATTTGTATAGAGTAATTTTCTACAGGTATTTGGAGGGGTTTGGGGGAGAGCTCAAGCAAGTCTCTGCTTTTATTCCATCGTCTTGGCTCTGATCCCTTCAATGGCATTTATGGAGGGAGATAGATGAATGATGAGTAGAATATTCCTTTGTAAATGTGAAGTTCGGCTTTTTTTGAGAAGTGAGAATTTTAACTATTCTCTACACTGTAAACTTGTTTTCCATAGCTCCAAACTGGGAGCAATTTAGACTAATAAAGCATTGAAAAAAGTCCAAGTATACTTTATGTGCCTTTTCACTCATTTTTATTGTAATCATTGACTTTTTTGTTTTATCACTTTAATTTCCAAATATGTTTCTCCCCACTGACTTCCCTAGAGAAATATGCATTTAATCACAGCAATTTAGTCTTTATCTGGTTCCATCTAATCTCAATCTCCACTTCAGGAATTGTTAAATAAGTTTATGTCTATCACCTCAGGCAATTTACTCCCATTTTCTGGGGTCTTAGTTTCTTCTGTAACACTCAGACCTCTCAATCTAAGCTATCACTTGATACTCTGAATGGCGTGTGTGTGTGTTTGTGTGTGTGTGTGTGTGTGTGTGTGTGTATGTGTAAAGGTAACAATCATCTCTCCAGAAAAAAAGTATGTATGACACACTTTTAAGTTTAATCTGTACTATTGACATTTTATTCATCACTTTCTTAAATATTGACAACGTCGGAGCAAAAACAAAAACAAAAACTAACAAGCAAAAAAGTAAGCCCTAACCTATAGCTTTTGGGATTTTTGAGGTATTAATGCTCATACTGAAAAATAAGCAGTTGACTCTCAGGAGTGGTCCCCTCATGCACCTGCTTCAAATCGTCTTCCAGTCACCTCTCATAAAGAAATATTTGCTCTGAGCATTACTACCCCTCTCCCTTCCCTCTTTGTCATGTAGATGTCAGGATACCAAATGTGAAGAAGCAAATTATGAATGAATTAGACAAGAAACTGCCAAATTACCCTGTGGGGTGGAGGCTGTAGGGGTGGGAGGAGGGAATGATAATCATCTCTCCATCATCAGCCTCATGAAATCTTTGGGATCTTTGCCCCTCCCTCCCACAGGGTGGGACCTACCCTGCCCTTCCATATAACATACAATTTAGGGTACTTTTGGTACCCCTTGCCAATGGCATGGATTGTAGTGCTTTTCTAAGGAGCAGGAAGTCTTATTTATGCATCTTTCTATATTCTTCATTTAAGTTTAAATACTACTTTTCATTATATTGCAGCAGAGAGAAACATACATGCATATGCCTTGTGTATGTATGTATATAGTTTGTGCTCACTAAACGTATGTAATAGATACACATGTAACATGTGCATATAAACATATATCCTTCAATAAATTCTAAATTCTACTCAAATCTTCATACACACTTGTATATATTCATGCATGTACATATATTTAAATATATAAACATGCATGCACATATCCACATATGTGTATTATGTTTACTGACCTGACCTGCTATCCCATGGTGAGGAACTTCCTCAGAGAATGATGATTGATGTTTTTTTTCCCCATACCTTACCATTTGAAAGAGTTACTTGGGAACCTGGGATCTGAAAAGACTTGCCAGCAGGGTCCCACAGTCACTATGAGTCAGATATGTGACTTGATCCCTGTTTTTCTGACTCTAATGCTAGATCTCTATCTGTTGAGTCACATAGTCTCTTTCCTATGCCTAGATCCAGAGCTATTTTTTTTCCTGCTAATATCTCAATATTAGTTCTTTTTGTTTCAGACCCTCACCATGAGGATATAAGCTCTGGATTATGAATGAAAATTAGATCTCAAACCTGATTTACATCATGGAAAGATAATCTTACCTTTTCATAAGACTTTTCTTTAAATCTGCTGAAAACACCTATAACCAAGATGTAGAAAAACAAAGTTAATAGGTTATTCCATCATTTCAATTCAAGAGACATTTATTAAGCACCTATGATATGAAAAAAGATAAAATCAAAATGTTTTCTAGCCTGAAGGAGTTTATATTCTTTTGGGGGAATCTACCAAGCACAAAGACAAGTAGAGAAGAAGTAATTTCAGAAGGGAGAGAACACTAAGAACTAAGGCCTTCAGAAGAAAGCTTCACATAAAAAGCACAGGCTTCATGAAATTTAGATGTCATCTAAGATAATCTTTGAAGGCATGATTCTGAGTTGTAAAAGGGAGAAAGTACATTCCAAGTACAGGGGACACTGAGAAAGTACAGAAGCAGGAGAGGTAGCATGTTGAGTTTAGCTCACAAATGGACCTCCCGTATGTAAGTCTGCTTGAGACTACAATCATCTGCATTCCCTATGGAAGTTGTCATAGATACTTAATATTCTAGAACTGTGGAAAGAACTTCATGTTTTCAGTGGTGTAAAGGGGAAAAATATGAAATGGATGGAAAGACAGATTGTAGACAGACAGTAGAGGTATTTAAATGCCTGGTTGAAGACTTCATATTTCATCCTAGAGGCAATAGGGAGCCACTTAATTTTTTTTGGATTGGAAAGGGAGATCTGGTCAACACAAGGATACACTATCCAAGACTGAACAAAAGGAGGCAGAGTCAAGGTGGCAGCCTAGAAGCAGGAGAACTCTGTGAGCTCCCCCTATAACATCACAGAGAAACAAAGCTCCTGCTGAAGGCAGCCTGGCAGGTGGACAGGAAGAGTTCATCACAGCATGCTGGGTCTTAGCTCCCAGCTCTGCATGAAACCACAGCTTTAGCCCCAGGGCAGCCAGGACAAGCTGTGGCTAGAGCTTTCAGGAGAGTGGATCACCGGCAGCTGTGGTAGTTTCAAGAATTATCAAACCATAAGAGCCAAGGACAAAGGGAAAGGTCAGTGAAACTCATCTACATTTGGGGGAGAGGGTCTGGCCATCTGCCTCCAGAGATCAAAGCGGTCTGAAGTGGCAGCTCTGCAGCTTACTCTATGTGACTGCTTCAGAGCTCTTGGCCTGCAGATTGCAGGGGGGCCAGGCGATCATTCAGAGGCTAAGTGCTCTTGCCTTGACCTGCTTGGATCAGGATAGTGGTCTTGGGTGGTGGTCCTGAGGTATGTGACCAGTGAGCCAAACCTGGTAGGGGCTGCAGAGATGGCAGGCTCTTAATAGCTCTGGCAGCTGCAAAAACCCCAGCGATTTGGGACAAAGCTCTCCCCTCTGAAAGCAAAGTTTTATGGAGCCCAAAAGTCAAGTAATTGACTGGCAACATGATCAGGCAAAGGAAGCAAAGCAAGAACAGCAATCCAACTTTAGATTCCTTTTTTGGGGACAAAAAGGATCAAAGCATGGAACAGGAGGAAGACAACACAGTCAGAACTCCTACACCAAAAGCTTCCAAGAAAAATGTAAACTTGTTACAGGCCATAGAGGAGCTTAAGAAGGATTTTGAAAACCAAATAAGAGAAGTAGAGGAAAAATTGGGAAGAGGAATGAGAACAATGCAAGAAAATCATGAAAAGAGAGTAAACAACTTGACTGAAGAAAATAACACCATTAAAAAATAGATTAACTCAAATGGCAGAAGAGGCCCAAGAAGCCAATGAGAAGACTGCCTTAAAAAGTCGAGTTTGCCAGATGGAAAAAGAATCTCAAAAGCTTTCTGAAGAGAATAATTCTTTCAGAATTAGAGTGGAGCAAATGGAAGCAAATGACTTTGTGAGAAATCAAGATCCTATTAAACAGATCCAAACAAATGAAAAAATAGACGACAATGTGAAATATCTCCTTGAAAAAACCAATGACTTGGAAAATAGATCCAGGAGAGACAATTTAAAAATTATTGGACTACCTGAAAGCTGTGATCAAAAAAAGAACCTAGAAATCATCCTTCAAGAAATTCTCAAGGAAAATTGCCCTGATATTTTAAGGCAGAGGGCAAAATAGAACTTGAAAGAATTCACTAATCACCTCTTGCAAAAGATCCCCAAAAGAAAACTAGGAATTCTATAGCCAGGTTCCAAAGTCTCAGGTTGAGAACTACTGGAGGAAACTTGAAGGTTCTTTGTTATGAACAAAACCCCTTCTTCACTGGCTCATCCCACATCATTGTGAACAAAGGGTACTTTCCTTCTACAAAATTCATGGCTACTAATCTATAATAGTACTTTAGTAACATAATTTATTGTTTTATAATAAATTCAGGACACCATATTTTAAAAAAATTCTGTTTTGAAATCCAAGATCAGAGCCCCCAAAGGGAATAGAAAGTATATGTTCTAGGAAACTTGGGTTCCTTTCTGTGGTTTCTGGGGGATGAAAAGTAGTATCCCAACCAAGATTCAGAGCATTGTTCACCTGGAAATCCACAAAGAATCAAGATGAAGACCCCCAAAAGTGTCTTAGTTGTTGGTGATAAAAATGCCATTTAATCTCTTCAGATTGCCCTTGATTCTCTGTAAGAAAAACCAACATAAACTTACACGTAGAAAACTTCATATTGGACATTTTTTAGAAAGATTCAGATTCTCCAATGAAGGAAAAAAAAACCTAGTATTTTAGTTTCTCCACCAACCTTCTACTTAGCTTCATCCTCTTGACCACCAAAACTGGCCTAATCCCTTAACATCTGGCACAATCTGTGAGATTCCCCCTCACCCACCTTTCTCAAGAAAGAATGGATTTGTGCTTATGAGGTAAATGTCTGCTTCTCCCTAAGAGCCCAAACCAAGAGGGGCCATTGGGCCTGGAACTTGATGCTAGATACCTTCGGAACTGACCTAAACCCATTCATCCTAAATGTAGCAGCAAGCAGTGTAATTTGCATCTGGGTGCCCATTTCCTCCAGAGATGAAACCTTACCTTTCACAGTCCAGACACAAGGATTTTAGTTCATTCCTGGAGTAAACATGGCTCAGAATAGGAAGAAGTCTGTAGCTCTAAGCTTTGATTTGAGGATAACTTGTCTTCATGGGACCAATAGATTTAGAGCTGGATGGGACCTTATAGATCCTGTGACAAAACCGTCTCGTATTACAAGATGAGCAAATTGAAGTCTTGATAGATGATATGACTTGCTGAAGTTCACATAAATAACAGAGATGGAATTCAAACCCAAGTCTTCTGACCTCAAATCCAGGTCTCTTTGTAGTGTCCTGTCCTAAGGCTCACTCATTTTAGAGGTCCCACCCTACTGTAGGGACATCCTAAACAGACATTCTTCATTTATATATATATATATATATAAAATTTACTTATGTGCTGGGAAGTTGGCAGGGCTGGTGATTCAGTTGTTTACTTTACACCATCTAGGAATTTCAGACTCCCCCTGAACATCCTATTTGCCCCAATGATCTATACTGGCATCTGCTCCTAGTACTAATAACCAAACCTCACTCCCATCTTCCTGATAACAGATATCTAGAGGTGCTAGATATATGGAGAGCCTGAAGAAAGAGAGAGCCTAGTCCATCTTTCTCCATCCCCATGTCCAGAGTGACCCACCTGGGATAGAAGAAGAGAAAAAAGAACTTTCATACCCCAGAGAGTGGTCACTCCTGTCTAGTCATTCCCCATCACAACCTCCCCTTTTGATTGAAGTGGGATGGGCAAGGGTGTGGATTAGGCTGAGGCCAGGTAGGGAAGAAGACATTGAAACAATTCATGCTGGGTTAAAGGCCCCGGCTGGCCCTCTAGGCGATGCCTCAGGATTCTTTAAAGCTTCAAGAAACATAGAGCTCTGGATTTGGAGGTGGGTGGCTTATGTTTGAATCCTTGTTCAGTGGCTATTACTCTGGACAAGTCACTTATTCCTTCTGGGCTTTGCTTATCATCTGTAAAATGAAGAGGTTTGACTAGATGGCCTTTAAGATCTTTTCCAGTTTTCCATCTATGATTCTATAATAATAGCATTGTGAGGAGGATCAGAAGTGAAGGGATTTAGAGAAATAAGGAAAAGTGAGAGGACAAAAGATTTGGAAAAAAAAAGGAGGGGTACAGTAGAGGACAATACTAGAAAGAAGGTAGTGAGGGGAAGGGCACACAGAAAGAGATGAAGTGAGTAAAAGAGAAAGAGTTCAGCGAGGGAGATGAGGGCACAGGAAGAGAGAATTCCAGGATTATAATATGTAAAAACATAAATGTATTTTCTTTCTTAAAGATATAGTCATCTACCAGCTAACCCCAAGCTCATAGATGTTGATTTCTACTGAACTTGCATGACTTTCTCTTTCTCTCTGCATCACTTGCTATATCCACCCAGTCACGGAATCCAGTTGTTTTTTCTATTTGGTCTCTGACATTTGAGCCCTCTTTACCATTCTGATAGTCAGTACTAGTCTTTTCTAGGTTCTGATGGCTTCATTTTTAATAGTTTCAATTGTTTCCTCCCCACCCTTTAAAAATTATTTCAAACTATCTTTTGCTTTTGTATTAACCATTTCCAAATGTTATCTCTTTCTTTCCCCAACTTGGTGAGAAATTTAAAAAAGCAGATCAGCAAAACTAACCAATGCATTAAACAAATCTGACATAATATTCAGTGGTCCACACTCGTAGTTCCTTATCTCTACAAAGGAGATATATATATATATATATATATATATATATATATATATATATATATATATATATATATATATAT
>JAQQSV010000264.1:85694-158805 GCA_028646515.1 Pseudochirops corinnae | reverse complement strand
TTACTTTGCTTTCTAATATATTTTATAAAACTGATATGTACCAATGTTGCTTTCAGTTCTTGGAAAATTTTATTTCTAGGAATTGAAAAGATTCAGTTTCTCCCCCTGGTAGTTTCTCCCCTAGACTTGTTGGATATTGAACCTCCACATTTAAACAAGTTAACGTGTGTCGATCATTTAAGAACTTGGTGATTTTTAACATGTCTCATTCCCTTTTAGTTCCTCTACTTCTATCTCTGGAGAAGTAGAAGGTGAACATATTGGACTAGGGGCCTTTTTGTATTTTCTTTAATTTATAGGTATCATAGCCACAGAAGCTCATCACCTACTGGCCAGCCTACTTGGGTGAGACTGTCCATACTTTCCTAGGCTCAACTTGAAAAGCAGACACGTTTTTTTTTCTGTGACCCATATTCAAAACTTTCCAAGTAGCTTGCTCTGACTTTGACTTTTAAAGCTAGGGGATTTATTCACACCACAATGGGGGCAAAGTAGGAATTTGTGGAGGAAAAACACAGTCATTTTCAATATAAGTGGATCCAGGAGATAGAAGGACTTTGTAGCTAAATGAAAAAAGATAAGTCATCTCACTCCTTGGAGAAACAAATAAAGGAATTATAAATCGATATTATGTTTCCAAAGACAGTATGAACCTTAATCTCGTGCAGTATTTGGGTATTACCTTCTAAAGTTATTATGAGAATCATGAGTAAAAAAAAGCCAACCCAAAGATAGTAGCAGTTTACACTGCAACATTCACTGTAGCAGATGAATAAATAGATAAATTCTCCAAAAAAACTTGATAATTTTCAGGGTCAAATTAAATGAATATACACGTTAATACTAGGTATCAGCGTAAAGTGGGTATAAGAGAAAATGGTAGAAATAATGTTGGAAAGTGTTATCTAGGATTAAGAACAAGAGACTAAATTATTAGATAGCAGATAGAAGCCTGTCATATATAATGAATACTTTTGTGAAAAATTTAGTCTCGTATTAAAAATGAAATTTGCTTTGTTTTAAAATTTAAAATTATAGGATCATAGATTTGAAGCTGTTTGACATCAGAGACAATCTAGTCCAACACTCATTTTATAAATGAGAAAACTAAGGGTCCTAGTGGCTAAATTACTAGCTCAAGGTCAAACAAGTTGACTTGTATGCTTAAGAACTAGGATTTAAATCTAGCTCTTCTGATTTCAGACTTAGTGCTCTTAAATAACTTGTGACTAATACCAAAAGAATTTCTTAAATTGCTGTCTATATGGTGAGACTATTGATGACTTGGAGCAAAGATCAAAATCAGCACTGAGTTAGAAGGTTAATGGTGAAAAGAAGCTATGGTGTGCAGTTAAAATAGTTCAAAACATGCGTATTTAAATAAAGTATTGCTGAGAAAAATAGGAAATGGAAAAATGACTGGATTGTAAACTGTTCATTGTAAAGCAGTAATTGAAACATGGAGGCCATACTAGCCTAGAAATTACATCAGTTTGCAAACACTTTTCTTTCTACTTGGGAAGGTCATGAAAACTACAGACACCAATAATTTAGAATATGAATTCATTTGCATAATCTGATGAAAGATTGTGAGTAATAGAAACTTATAAAATAAGAAAAAAGTAGAAAGATACATTTGAAAAAAATAGAATAAGATCCAGTTAATCGAGGTTACCCCAATAGCATTTTAAAAAGAACCTGGAAGGAAGCATTATAATAAACAGATACAAAAATATTATATATTTCTGAACATTCCTTCAGCATCCTATTTTCTGCATTGATAGCAGTGTAATCAAGGCGGTGATGTGCCACATTGGGTAGCGTTCTGGGCCTGAATTCAGGAAGACTCATCTTGGTGAGTTAGACACTTAGTAGCCGTGTGACCCTGGGCAAGTTGCTTAATCCTGTTTGCCAGAGTTTCCTCAACTGTAAAATGATCTGGAGAAAGAAATAAGAAATCACTCCATATCTTCACCCATAAACCCCAAATGGGATCACAAAGTCGCACATGACCGAAATGGCTAAGCAACAACTAGTGTAGTCACTGCATATGTATTCTAACATCACAGTCCCTGATATGCCAAAGGAGGAAGTGGAAGTGTCAGTAAAGAAAATAGACACTATTTTGTGTCCAGATCAAGTATAAACAGAGGAGGTCCATGGATGATGTAATGCAGTGTTGATGGCACTGCAAGATTTATTATTACGGAAGCTTAAAGAAGACAAGATATTTATAAAAATTGGCAAAAAAAACATCATAAGTAGATATTATTAATAAAAAATGATGATGGAGAGGAAGGGCATACCAGTTACTACTTAGACACTTAAAAATAAAAAAGTAAGAGAAATCTATAATGCATGAATGGATTGCCTTTGTGAAATTATAGTACTTTCAATGGACCCAAGCTTTACCCTATTTATAGTTATATCCATAGATATGCATACACACATTTTTATGTCCATATATTTATGTGTTATATATAGCATTGTTGATGAAAATATGAGTGAGAACTTTAGCACCTTAACAATAAAATTATATTTACTTTAAAATAAAATTTGTTCTTTAGTCTATCTTATATACTCAAAAGTAAGAAAATTAAAAATTACTCAAGAGGTTTTCACAAATTATGTAATACAGCAGACCATAGTTGACTAAAAGGAGTAGAGAATAAAGGATATCACTGTGTTTATTGCTTGTTTGACTTTTATAAAAACATATAATTCAGTAGAACAAAACACAGCTTTAAAAGCTGTCCTCCAAATATGCATATCTCATGCATATGCCAAAATCACATAAGATTGCATGATAGAGGCAACAACAAAGATAGCTGAGTTTGATCATCTGAGTATGAATGTCAATCAAGGGAATAAAACAGGATATACCTATTTGCCAGATGTTTTCCACTGTCACGGGGGATGTCCAGTGCAGTATCCAAATCATAGAATTCCCTAAATACGGTGAATCTTGCAGATGTTCGTATTTGTGGATGACATTGTGCTGATTGTATCAATCCCTGGATGATTGCCAAGTCTCCTAAATGAGATTAACAAATATTCACAAGAGTTTGGCTTAACAAGTGAATGTAGGAGCCTGCTGTCTAGACTATAATTACAGTTGGATGAACAGCACGTTGACATACTCCATAAGTATATATATTTTGGACAGACGGAGCAGATGGAAAGTGAACTGGGCCCAAAATGAACATTTATGTAATTGTGTGATACTTTCAATGGCCTCATGCTTTGCCCTAAATTATTTCTTTTAAATATCAACACTCTTCTCATGATGCTCTATTATATGGTTACAAATAATGGTAGACCATAATCTTGGAGTGATAGGGAACAAGATATAGATTATTTTAAAGGAAATGTAGAGACTTCTAAAAGTAGTATGATGTGATTAGCATTCTGGGCTAGTAGCCAGAAAGACCCATATTCACACCCTGCTTCTGGCACTTACTGGCTATGTAATAAATGGGTAAATCAGTTAAATTTTATGAGCTTTAGTGTTCGAATTAATATTAGCTTAAAATTTAATGGGGTTGTTGTGAGACAAAAAAACTAGTTTATGTAAAGCATTTTGTGATTTCTAAAACATTTTGTAATTATCAGTGGTGATGGTTGTCATTTAGGCTCCAACCTTTTACCCATTATAAGCACAAGATATCTTTTCTACTACAGTCAGATAAAAAAACCTCAAAAATTAGTTGGTTAATCACGTAGTGAGACTAAGCTAATATTTGGACAGTCTGGATAATTGTTATCCATATAATGGTAAAAAAACATAGAGGAATGTTCCAAGCACATGTGTCAGAGGTCTTATGGAGAATTTAGTTGAGGATGTGAGAAAATGTTGCCATTGGTAAGAAAGGTATAGATAGATAGGCTGTGAATCTGTATCATTAGAGGAAATAGCCACGTCAATGAGATCATAGTCTATGAGAACATAACTATATAGGTTGGGAACATTTTTCAGTGTAGGGCTATTTAATAAGTTAAAATTGAATCTAGTTACTTCATCAAAACTTTTTGATCTGAGGAGTACAAAAGATCATCCAGAATATCCTTTTTCAGGTATTGTAAAATAAGGAAATAAATGCATGAGTGTCTTGGTCTCTTCCTTAAAAAAGGGTAGTTCCTCTCCCCCCCTTCAAGTTGTTATAGAGTGCTGTATTATTACTGTGCAAGAGGAGGGTAAACATAAAGTGTTAAAATCACAAATTGTTGGTGATGTTGTGGATTTCAAAACCATTTGGAATTGTGTGAGGAAACTAATTTGTATGCTCTTTGCAATGACCTCAAGTCATATACCTTACAAAGGAAATCAAATCTATGAACCTAACATATGGAAAAAAGACTGGAAAATACATATTGAGAAGCATACTTAGTGTTCATTAATCTCAGAAAATTAGGCACCTGCTAAAAGTTAGGGACAGAAGTAAAATATATTAAATACATTTGTTCAGTATATTACATTATTCTTTCCTAGTATTAAAGAATAAAAGTCAATTAATTACAAAACAGAGCCCCAGTTGACTAGCATCATTTTACTAATGAGTTTGTTTTCTTTTTTCCTAAACCGGAATTATATCTAGTTTTATTTCAGTAGGATCTTAGTACATTGATGCTATTCAGATAGAATCTGAAGTGTTTAAATTGTTTCTTGAGGGTAAGTTTGACTTTTGGGGAAACTGCATCAACTTTTTTTTCAAATGGATACAATGTCATTTAACAGTTGGGCCCCTATACACTAATACATAGTGCATATCCAAGGCAATATTCACATTGCCAACAGCAACTATACCAGCATAGTTCTGAATCACAAAATGTAACAGACTCTCCATATAGAAGACAGAATCAAAACATTTGTTCAGACACCAGAAAGCCAAATCTCAACACCAGAAAACCGAATCCATCATAGCAGCAAAGAAATCGATACACAATAACACTACAGAGGTCAATACCATCCCAAAGCTTTTCCCTTGTTTGGGCCTTCCCACAAACAAACACTCACAATCCTAGCTATTTGTTTGCCTGCATCCTCTCTCTCCCTACACTTTAACTGCTCTGACTCATTTCCTCAAACTCTTCCCACCACAGGCTCCATATGATTAAATTCGGCCTATTAAGGGGCAAGGAAGATCTTCTAATTCCCATCACCATTACATATTAGAATGTAAGAGACTTCAGATTTTGAAATAGTCAATCTGCCTATCTTTTGGAAGGAACAAAGGTCAAACATTCTGATTCAGTGCATTAGAAGATATGCTAGTGACCTGAAAGAGCTTAACTTCCTCAAGGACTTAAGCTATACTCAGACTTTCTGATGTTGAAAGATACAGCGGTGACCAAAAGACTTAATGTTTGCTTTTTCTTGATTTGTAATGCTGCATTATAAACTCTAGGGACTGGTATTCTTGAGTTTCCTAGCACTGACTGTGGATGAGCCATAGAGAATTGGAACAACAAAGCTTCCAGTCACATCCTGTTGTGCTGCACTTGTATGCATCCAGCCACAGGGAATAGTTTACATGGTGGGAGAGTGCTGCCCAATATTTCATGTAGAAGTTGATTTTTCATTTAGCATTTGAATATAATAGCAACAAAAAAATTCATGTTTTTTATTCTTGTGTGAATATTCAATGAGAGAGGACCTATAAAATAGGAACACAGTATCTATATTCCTTTAAAAATTAAAACTTCCCAAAATTCATTCTGAAATTCCATTCATTTGATTCTCTTTGATTGATGGTACAGGCAGTTATTGGCACAGTGCAGTCACACAAACCCAGGGATGAGAGAGTATCTAAAAAAGAGGGAGTGGTAAATCTTATGAAACATTTAAGGGAATTTTTTAAAAAAAGGATAAAGGCTAAAAAATGACCCTTGGATTTCACCATAATAAGATCAATGGTAACCTTGAAGGGAACAGTTTTTTTAACTGCTTGTATTTCCCTTTATTCTATATCACTCACTATAAGTCTAGATAACCTGCTATAGATGAAGGGAAGCCAGATTGCAAGGTGGTAAGAGATGAGTGGCAGATGAACAAGTCTCCCCATTAGATGGTGAACTCTTTGAGGTTTTATTTTTGTGTTCCTTGTGTCTCTAGCACTTAGCACTATGCCTGCCCTATAATAGAGGCTTAATAGAGTCATTGTTTTTACTTTATTTGAATCTTCTGTATTAACTTATGAAACATTTGAGGGGAGAGATTGTCTTTGTATTCTCTTTAGAATTTAGTAGAGTCACACGGTTAGGGATTAAATATTTTCTTAATTGAATTATGCTCCTACTGTCCTAACATGTAGGCTCCAATCATATTTGTAGTTAACTGAGACTAATATGTTATTTTGCCCATTATTCATTTTGAAAGAAAAAAGAAACATTGTAAGACATTTGAATTAATCATGTTATTTAACTATCTATGTATCTCTGTCTGTCTGTCTGTCTATCCATCTATCCACACATACTTTGAAATTATTTACCCTGTGGCCCAGCAGCACAGGCTTCAGTCTTCTATTGACTGGGATCAATATTGAAAACATCCTCTTTCCTTTCCCCTCTAATGATCCTACCCAATTTCATTGTCTCATTCTCTCTCAGATTTGCCTCTTGGAAATCTCCAAATATACGGTATCCAAAACAGCTTAGGTCTAGGTCTACACAAAGGCCTCCATTTCATTTATATACTCTCAAGTAATCATTGCATAATGTTGCTGTTGTCTAGTCAAGTCCAACTCTTTGTCACCCCATTTGGGGTTTTCTTGGCAAAGAGCTAGAGTGAATTGACATTTCCTTCTCCATCTCATTTTACAGATGAGAGAACTGAGGCAAACAGGGATAAGTGACTTGCCCAGGGTTACACAATTAGTAAGTATCTGAGGCTGGATTTGAACTCAGAGCACATAATAGATACAGGACAACTTTTATTTCATCCCACAGAAAAGGTAGAAACATAAAGGACTCATAGTAGTTCCTTAATGCAATCAATGTATTTTTCTTCCCCCTTTAGTGAGCTCTGCCATTTCTAAAGAACTTAATGTGAACTCCCTCACTTGTAGCTTCATCTTCTTGCTTAGAGTCTCCTTAGAAAGGGATGTGGTAATGCTAAAAAGGCAAACCCTGACCATTCGTTGAACCACTTTTATCCTAGAGACAGAAGATAGACAATGTAGACAAAACCTGGAAGGCATGGAATATCCTTGGAAGGGACACATTTGAGGGTGGCTGAAGAGACAACTTTTTTTCCTTTTGAAACTAGTAGATGGAAAGGATGGTAGAGGTTGCCAAAATCATCTTCCTCATTTTACAGATGAGGAAAATGGGGCCCAGAGAGGACTTTGATAAGATTATTCAGGTAGTTTGCCGTGTCAGGATTTGAAAGTAGTTTATCTGATTTCAGATCACCATTTTTTCCATTGTATCGTGCCAGACTGCCCAAATAATTAATGATAACAGCAGAGGTCAATATCTGGGTCTTCTGCTTCCCCATAATATGTCTTAGTTTCTAATTGCTCTTCTAGTTCTGGGGACCAGGTATGTAATCCTCTTCTGCCCCCCAAGAGTTGAGTACATTCCAAGAAGTTTCCTTTCTCTGTCTCTAGACAACTGGGTCCTCTGATGGATGAGCTTGGGTTTGCTAGAAAGGCAGTAGAGAGACTGGCCTTTTCCTCTTTCTCTAGAAGACTGGATCCTCCTATCTCATTCATTCATTCACAGTCATTCATTCATTCATCCTTTCATCACGTATTAAGCATTTATTAAGGTCCAAGAATTGTGCTGGGTTCTGGGAAAACAAAGACAGAAACGAAAGGGTTGAGATCCTCAAGGAATTTATATTCTTTTGTGGTAGACATACATACACATAGGTAAGTAAATACAAAATGTACACAAGGTAAGTACAGAATAATTTCATGGGGTAGAAAGCACTGGTAACTGAGGGGATCAGGAAGGGCCTCATGTAGGAAATGGCATTTTGCTACATCTGAGAGGAATTTAGGAATGAGGGGATGTCTCTGGGAAACCAGAGGTCGGATGTTGTATATGGAAAATTGCCAAGTTGGCTTAATGATAGAGAGTGTATGAAATGGATTAAGATGAAATAAATTTCTTAATAAGTCTGTTGGAGTCTTATAATGAGGAGCTTTAATGACAAAGGAGTGATGTGGTTAGATCTATACCTGAGGAAAATCAATTTGTCAGCTATGTAGAGGATGAAACACAGTGTGGAGAAGCCTGAAGGGGAGGGGCAAATTAGCAGCTAAATCAGAGTAGTGAAGTGACTTGCCCGGTACGCTCTGGAGCAAGCCCTCTTTCCAGAGTGTTACACTGCCTGAATTCCTAATGGATGAGATATAATCAGTATTTCAAACACTCTCCTACAAGCCTAAGTTTTCCATAGAATTATTTAACAGCATTTTTTACTCACAGCTACATAGCATGGGCGTCTTTTAAAAAGTAGGGAAAAGTTTGTACCTTTTCACTATAACTTAACCAAGAAATTATAGCTTATTTTTGTTGTTTAGTTGTTTTAGTCGTGTCTGACTCTTCATAGCCACATTTGGAATTTTCTTAGTAAGGATACTGGAGTGATTTGTCCTTTCCTTCTCCAGCTCTTTTTATTGATGACAAACTTTGGCAGAGTTAGGTTACTTGTCCAGGGTCACACAACTAGTAAGTGTTGAAGTCAGATTTTTTTTTTTTTCCTTTTTTGGAGGGGGGAAGGTAGGGCAATTGGGATTAAGTGACTTGCCCAAGGTCACACAGCCAGTGTCTGAGGCCAGGTTTGAACTAAGGTCCTCCTGACTCTAGGACCAGTGCTCTACTCACTGTACCACCTAGCTGCCCCAAAGTCAGATTTGAACTCTGGAAGACTATCCACTGTAGCACCTAGTGGCCACTCTTGTTTACACATGTGTTTAAGAAGGCAGCATGATGAAGGGGATTCATAACTGACTTCAGAGCCAAGAAGATCTGGGCTTAAGTCCTGCTTTGCATCACATACTGGCTTTGTGACCCTGAGTGAGTCATTAGAGTACTCTAGACAACTCTCAAAGTTGTTGAAATGGGGCCAACCTGCCTTGAGAGAGGGAGTTTACTCACCCAGTAGTTTCCTTATATTAATAAAATCACAGATCTAGTCTTTATCCTTATTTCATTTTCTTCTGTCTAATTTACTTTACATCAGTCTCTTGGAATCACACCCTTTCCTGAGACAGCGTAGAAAGACTGAGGTAATGTGCAGTGGGATGTACACTTCCTTTAAAGTCAGAAGAGCTGGGTTCTAACTCTGCCTCTTTTCCTACGTGTATGAACTTGGAAAAGTTACTCTTTGGGCTTTTGATTCTTCATCTGTAAAATAAGGGTGTTAGACCAGTTGGCCTCTCAGTTCCCGTCCAGCTCTAAATGTATGATCCAAACAGCTCAATTTAACTTCAGATACCCCTCTAGTGAAACTTTTTTAAACTTCCAGGTGCTGTTTTCTTCTAATGCAGGCAGAGACTAGACTGATAGAGCTAATTTAAATGGATATTAATTAATGGTTTGCTTTTCTTACTTTCTTGTGAAAGGGAAAACCTTTAATAGTCTGTTTTAACCCTTCCTGCTGTCTTCTACACACATGTTGCTGCTGCTATCATAACAATAATTAGAATTAGAATGAAGTTACAGAATCTTAAGAACAGTGTTTTAAAATAGGTAGTTCATACTCTTTAAGATATATGGAATCAGAAAGCTTTGAATGTACAGAGACCTGAGCAGGGAGATGAAATTTCTGTGGAAACAGCATAAGGTACATATATATATCATCCTTGATGCCATGTCTCCTACTAGAGTTATACCGAAAATGCTTTTACCAAGTCTATAGATGCTGTGTTCTGTTTACTCAGCTAAACAACCCAGTTTTTTTATCCATGTCTGCACAATCTACAGAACATTGAATTTATAGAAGAAAATAACAGAATAATTTGGGCTAGGACTGTGTGTACAAACACCATTGAAAAATATGAGGATAGGATAATGCAAAAACTCATAATCTCTAAACTTTGTGGAAGGAAAAGCTTTCAAAATATAAAGAAAGAAATAAAAATCACATAGGAATGAAATTCCATTATCTTCTTTGTCATCTTGTCTACTGCTAGAGTTTTCCTGATGACACTTTGTGTGACTTTATGAAAAATGAGCTTATATCCAGTACTTTTGAGTTGGAGGTGGGGCAGGAGAGCAATGACTGTATTCACAGGTGATGATCTGCAAATCTTTAAACTTAAAAGAATGGTTTCTTTCTAACTGAACATCACCAAACAGGACAAGAATGAAATAATAAGAATGTAATAATAAATAATAATATAAATATTATAAATATATTAAATAATATAGTGTAATAATAAGTAATAATATAAATATTGTAAATATGTTAAATAATATAGTGTAATAATAAGTAATAATAATGATATTTGATGCCCAGTGCTTTGTATAGATTAAATTATTTGATCTTCATAGATTCTTATAGGATGATATTCTAATAATGCACATGCACACATATATGTATATATCATGCATGGGGATACATATGTATACACACATTTCTTGAATCCTTTTTGCTGTCCTTTTCCTGAGAAAATTAGCTAACATTTCATTCTTCCTTAAAATAGCAGATAGCTTCAATTTCCTAAGAGATTTGTTTTTTTTAATTTCCTTATCTGGGTCTTGTCTAAGTTGAAGTTGCATATGATGGCCCCCTTAGCAACCATCGCCACTTCAACAAGTAGCTTTCTAATCCTAGCTATTTTAACCAGAGTTTTAGCCATATTCTAGTTACAAATATAATCATATACAAATTAAAATGGCATTAAAACAGATAACATAATACTTTAATGCACACATATAGTAGTTTCATCACAGTTCACAACACTGCACAAAATAATCCTGTGGAAATAAAATCACATAATGCTAAATGTGGTATTTTTTTCTGAAACATCATAGATTGAGAAGGGATGAGTGCTCCTGAGAACTCTTTACACCTTTTTTTTTCATAGTTCTAAATGTTAAGAAGTTTTTCCTCAGGTTGAATATAAATCTACCACCCTATAATATTTAATAACTAGTTGTCTGATTGATTTGAGGACATTTATAAACAGTCTGCTATATTGGCTTAATAAAAAAGGGTTAACACTAACATTAGGTGAGACAGTTCATTTTTTTAATAGCTTGTAGTCCAGTTCCAGCTTGTAAGAAAAGAATTTGTTAGTACAGATTGTTCTAGATTTTAGCACTGATGCATAAATATCATGTCCTTCACTCATTTTGCTGCAGGTGGCATCTGTGTGAATTAGTTTTTCTCACATTTATTGTGATTTAGCATGTTATCATATATCAGTGACCAACTAATAACCTAATGTGAGTTCTATAAATATTAATGCCAGGAAGCTACCAGGAAAATGTTAGATTAAATTCCACTAATAAGATTAGTGATTTTGTAGTCAAAGATGACACTTGGGCAATATTTCTTTTATCTACAGTGAAATTATTAATATAACAATATAGTTAGCATAAAACTATGGGAAGTTATTTAATGTACTTAATGTACCCATTCAAAGGATTTCTTAGAGCAGCGGTTCTCAACCTGTGGGTTATGTTCAATTTGTAACAATGAAAATACATCTGGCATATCAGATATTTACATTATGATTCATAATAGTAGCAAAATTGCAGTTATGAAGTAGCAACGAAAATAATTTTTTGGTTGGGGGTCACCACAATATGAGGAACTCTATTAAAGGGTCACGGCATTAGGAAGGTTGAGAACCATTGCCTTAGGGGTTCTTTTTGACTAGGCTGTTTTCATGTCATAAGTACATGTATTAATGTACATAAATACATACAGTTACAGTCAATACTGTAACTAAAAAAATATTCATTGGATTGTGAACTTTAAGCCAGAAGGGACCTTAGAAGCCATTGAGTCCAACATTCTGATTTTATGGATGAGGAAAATGAGATTGAGGTTAGGTGATTTGCTCAATTAATTCAAGAGTTTCTAAGGTAGAATTTGAACCCAGATCTTCCTGCTTCCCAGTCAGGTGCTCTATTAGTTAGCTATACCATTCTGCTTCTCTGTGTTGTGCAGATATATGTGCATGAAAAAAAATGTTTTTGATTTTCAGTTGAAAAGATAGTTTTTCAAATACTTGAATGCTTAAATTCAGGATAGTTTTTGATGACTGAATGGGTGCCAAAATCACACACAAAAAATCAACTTGAATAGAAATCCATATGCTTTAAGAAAAATAAAGCTGCCTTTATTAGAAACCAAGGTATAATGAAAGGAACATTGATTAGAGTTAGGTGACCTGGATTCTAGACCCATCTCTGCCAGAAACAAGTTGTGAGCTTCGGCAAATCATTCCATGTAACTGACCCATTCAAAGGATTCCTTAGAGCAGCGGTTCTCAACCTGTGGGTTATGTTCAATTTGTAACAATGAAAATACATCTGGCATATCAGATATTTACATTATGATCCATAATAGTAGCAAAATAGCAGTTATGAAGTAGCAACGAAAATAATTTTTTGGTTGGGGGTCACCACAATATGAGGAACTGTATTAAAGGGTCACGGCATTAGGAAGGTTGAGAACCATTGCCTTAGGGGTTCATTTTTGACTAGGCTGTTTTCATGTCATAAGCCCAGGTGGCAGTTTGGTGAAGCTCTTAGCAGAATTACATTTTTAAATATATAAAATAAAATGTGTAGAATTACATAGGAACCCAGTTATATTGAAAAATAGTTGTCAAAATGTTTTACTACAAACAAGTTCATTAAGCTCAGGTTACAAACCCTTTTTAGTAGAAGAATTTTACTGAGTCTTTGGCTCTAATGTTCTGGAAACTTTAAAAGTATCTTATTTTCTAGATGAGGAATAGTTGCAGATTCACATAATCCGAATTAGGACGAACCTCAGAAACAATACACTACACAAATTTTATTTACAGCTTTCCCAGTAAGTGACTTTCATTTGAAGATCACAAGTGAGAAAGAAACCTATTGCATTTTAAAGCTGCCCAGTATGTACTGTGTACCATATGTAGTGTGTGTGTACACATACAGTATAGTACCTATGCACTATAATTATAAGAAAAGTTTTGGTTTTTTTTTAATG
Source organism: Pseudochirops corinnae (assembly GCA_028646515.1). NCBI lineage: Eukaryota > Metazoa > Chordata > Mammalia > Diprotodontia > Pseudocheiridae > Pseudochirops > Pseudochirops corinnae. Next base: position 145,643 of record JAQQSV010000264.1, on the reverse strand, counting down.
TATCTAGCTTAAATATGCCTCTTTACTACTCTTCCCATGCCTTTTGGTTCTGCCCTCTGAGGCCAAGTGTGCAATTCTATTATCTTTTTTTATGTGATAATCCTCTGTTCTTGAGAAGTGACATTTTCACTTCAAACTTAAGGTCAGGATGATAGAATTTATAGCAGAAAGGGATCTTAGACATTATGTATAATGAGTCATTCAGGTTATAGGGGAAGAAACTATAGGATCCTCCCTAAGGCTACTCTTCAGGCTAAATTTCTTTATTATCTGTAACCCGGCCTTATATGGCAAGGCTTCTAGGCCCCTCACCATTCTTGTCATGCCTATAAGTAGGGGGATACTGAGAAATGTTTAACTGTCTCTCTTTAAAAAAATGCACAATACACTTTTATTTTTAATCTATAATATTATTATTTCCCTATCACTTTTTTAAGTCTAGACAACAAACAAAACAATAAATCAAGCCCTGATTTTTAGTATTTGCTAATTTCTGAGATGTGCTGAAAATTTAACAGTTGATTCTCATGAGCTGCAACAAGATGATTCCAGCACACTCTTTTCTCTCTTACTCACTCTTTAGTGGGTGAACATCCTTCCTTAAATGTGGTACATATAATGAACATAGTATTACTGCGTTTAACCAAGTATCATTTTCTGTGTTCTGAACCTTTTACTTCCACTAATGTAGTCAGCCTTTGCATTAATATATTTGGCTATCATGTCAGAATAAAAAATTTCAAAATCTGAGTTGGAGGGCAATTGAGATGCCATGAAGTCCAAACCATACTTGAAAAAGCATCTCCTTAAAAAAAATATTTAGCAGTCATCCCACCTTTTAAGATATTGAATGAATGGAAACACTATTTTTTTTTTTTTTTTGTCTTTTTGAAGGGGGAAGGCAGAGCAATTGGGGTTAAAGGACTTGCCCAAGGTCACACAGCTAGTACGGGTTAAATGTCTGAGGTCAAATTTGAACTCAGGTCCTCCTGATTCCAGGGCCAGAGCTCTATTCACTGCGCCTCCTAGCTGCCCTGGAAACAATATTTCGTAAGGCAGATCATTCTACTTTTGGATAGTTTTGATTTTTAGGAAGTTTTGCCTTACACTGAAATGAGTCAGTCTCTCTATTACTTCCATCCATTGTCCCTAGTTCTGCCCTCTGGAACTGGGTTGAGTAATTCTATTCTTTTTTCCCATAGAAAAGCCTTTGAAATACTTTGACAGGTATATTTTTAACTAAGTCTCCTCTTCTCTAGGTATAGCACCTCTGGTTCCTTCAACTGACCATCATAGAGAATGATCTCCTGCCCTTTCTTCACTTTGGTCTCACTCTTCTGGACATAAAAGAGTTTATCAATATCCATTCTCACATATGGTGCTCAGAACTGAAACAATGGTCCAGAGATGTTCTGACCAAGTAGACTCTAAAAGAATTTCCACCTCTGTAATCCTGGACAGTAGGCCTTTTGGAATGCAGACGAAGGTTATGATAATGTTCAGGTGTCCATATTACTGTTGACTTAATTGAGTTTGCAGCCACTTAAAATCCTACCCCTTTTTAGATTAACTGTGGACTAGTTATACTGTGCCCATCTTTGACTTGTTATTTTAAACTAAAGTTTTAAATATATCTTTACTAAATTTTATCTTCTTAAATTTTGCCATTGTTCTAGAATGTTGAAATGTGCATGTGTGTGTGTATTTATTTAGATATGTGTGTATTATATATATATATATATATATATATATATATATATATATACACACACACGCATACACATATATATATATTCATGTATATTTTGGATCTAGACAGTTTTAGCCAATGTTTTAACTGTTTCTCCTAACTTTTTGCCATTTATTGAGCTTAAAACACCAGAGTTTTCATGTTTTATGTTTTGAGGATTTTTTTTTTTTTTTGCTGTTGTTACCTTTGTGCAAATGATGTGTGTGTGTGTGTATGTGTATTTGAATGTGATTTACTGTAGGGAATAGTATCTTTTAAGTATGGAAAAATGACTCTGGTAGCACTCTTATGTTGTCCACTGAACTGAACCATTTTTATACTAGGTAGTTTTCACTTTTTTCAAATTACATGAGGAAAGCCATTTCTTCTGTTCTAACTTGGAAGTTGATCACTGCCTTAGGCATTTGTCACCTTTTGGTGCCTGGTCTTAAGTAAAATTAAAAGTGGTAGCTTTATTCAGCATCTTTCTAAATTAAGCTTGTTCAGCCCCTTTGGAATAGATGAATACCATTCCATCATGGCACCTTCTTGGCAAGTTTAGTAAGATCTCTTTAATTCAAACAGGCATTGCAAAGTTAGCAGTTGGTTGTGATTCAGACTCGGTCTCTTTTCACAGATAGATTCCTCTTATTGTCCCTCAGATAATTCCTGTAGTGATGGTAGTACCTTCAGAAATTATTGCTGTGTTTTGATTTACATTCAAATTCTACTACATTAAAGGTTCATCTTAAAAAAATGTTATTTTCCAACTAACTTCATTCATTTGGTCTGTTTTTTTCTATGAGACTAAACCTTGTCTTATATATACTTTGTATCTTTCTGGATTACTTACAATGCTTTGCATCAATGACTACTCAATAAAAGTTTGTAACTATAGTCACATATAAAGGACATAAATACTGTACATGATTAATGGCTTCATACTGAAACTCCTGGGAGTTCTATCCTATCTATGACCTGCTTTTATGCCCTTTTTACCTGAAGCACATTTACAAGTCACTTTCTTATTCATGTTGGCTATACTTTTGAGATTAAGTGTGAATTGTACATCTGAACTTGGAGGTCACAGTGATAGGATTTTTTAGCTAAACATGACACTGGAGAAAATCCAGAACAGGATTGTTTTTGCTTTTTCATGTCATAGACCCCATAAGTGGTCTGATGAAACTATGGATCCCTTGTTTAACAGTTTAAATGAATAAAATACATACGATTGCAACAGAAAGTATATTAAAATAGAAATGTAATTTCTTCCCATACAAGTTCAGGGAATCGTTGGGTGTCTGTAGACCTCAGGTTAAGAATTCCTGTAACTAGCTCAACCCACTTCAGGTTACATGCAGGGAAATTATAACTGTGAGAGGTATTGATTTGTCCAGTATTGCACAAAAGCAGCATGAAGTAATGGATAGGGTAATGGATTGGGATTCAGGAACATGTGATTTCAAATCATACTTTGCTGAATGATATGAAGAAAGTCACTTAACTGCCCTGTGCCATAGGTTTCTGACCTATAATCTGAGAAAATGGACTCATTGGTCTCTAAGGCCCTAATCTGTGATGCTATGATCCTAAATAGCAGAGCCAGGATTCAAATTTAGGTAGTATGGCTTCAAATGTAGTACTATTTTCCCTATGCTGATGTGTTTGACAATTGAACTTGAAAAATTTCCTCCTAAATCTCTTCCCTCTTAATTTAATCATTAGTCATCCAGGATAAAAATTTTGTCACCTTTATCTCCTTCGTCTCTTTCATCTCCCATATCCAGTCAATTGCTTGATTATTTTCCTACCTTAGCACTTCTGGAATCTTTGTCTTTCTCAGTCTTCCCATAGCTGCTATCCTAGCTTAGGCTCTTATCACATCTATCATCATCATCATCATCATCATCATCACATATATTGATTATTGATTTACGCTTTAAAGTGATGTCCTCACCTCTACTTTTTTTCCTACCTTAACCTTATCAGACACACTGCTGCCAAAGTAATCTACTTAATGTACTGTTCTGATCATGGCACTCCTTGACTCAAAAATCTTTAATGGCTTTTTCCTAAAAAAATAAAGTCTAATTCCCTTAGTCTGGGATTAAAAACCTCTACCACCTCCCTTCAGATTTGCTTTAAAACAGGTCTTCTTAACATGGAATCTCTGAACTTAAAAATAATTTTAAAAGATAGCTATATTTAATTATGATTGACATCTTTTGTAATCCGATGGATTTTATTTTTTGTATTTAAGAATATTATTCTGAGACTACAAAAAGGTCCATACCACAAGACAAACAAAATGATAAGGATGACTGCTTTAAAGTCTCATCATATTTATTCCTCCTGTTTAAATACTCGACAGTATACCCAATTGGACTTCTTAACATTCACCAAATTTGTTTCCTTTTTTTTTGTTTGTTTCTGCACTTTCGTTTCTGTATTTTCCTCTGCTAGGAATGCCTTATTAAAATTATATTAATTAGAAATGAAACAGAAATTTGCTTATTAAAATATTCCCCTTACATCAAAGTGCAGCTCCAATGTCACTTCCTTCATGAAGATTTCCTAATACTGTTCCCTCATCCCCACCTCCATGCAGCTTAGAAGACTTTCTCTCTTTAATACCTCTCCTCCACACATATCAGATTCCATTTTTTTATTTTGGTATTTGTGAACATTTCTTATTTCTGCACCAAGATTGTAAATTATTCATGGGCCAGGGACTGTTTTATTCATCTCCATATAGCAGCACAGTGCTATGTACATAATAAACACTTGATACGTATTTATCAAATGAAGGATATTACCTTTCTTGACTTTTCTTAGAAGCTCTGCCCACTTTCCCACATAACCTTAGATGACTTATCAAAATGACACCTCATAGGGATGTGAGTTTTCCAAAATCTTTACTACTTTGAAAGATCCTCAATTTCATCATGATCTTTCCATCCTCACTGTACTCAAAACCCCTCCACACATTGATAGATGGTTTCCCAGATTTTTATGGTCGCAAAAATATTCAACTAGTAGTCAAACTTGTGGTGATAAACCCCTCAAATTCTATGTGGTAGTCCTGAGGTAACTGACTGTTAGTGAGTAGTGAGTGACAGACATGCAGTCCAACATTGGGTCTGTGCTCAAAATCATTCCACAGTGTGCCACAACTTCAATACCCATTAGAAAACCTTCAAATATCTACTCGGGACATGAGGCAGTATCAGAGCAAAGATTTAATGGAGGTTTCATAATCTATTATTACAGTTTTGAAATGTCAAAAATTGCTTCAGCATATAGTAGTCACAATGGACAACAGTAGGTGAAGGGCTATTCTGGTAGACAGTTGATAAAATAAAACATTTTGCTTGCAGTCCAATTTTTAAAACCTACATTTGGGATATGAACATTTTTGGATAAAAAAAAATCTAATAGCTGTAACACAGTTACAAAATAAATTCTTCCCAGTCTGGAATAAGACATAACTGATTTGTAAATAAAGTGGTCACTGAGCAGGACTAATCTAGCCATATTTGAATGTCAGAGAAAATCTGTGAGGTTTCCTCCCTTCCATTTTTGGCTCATTTTAAGAACAACTAAGCAAAGCTGCTGATTCTGTATTTGTGAGCAGCAGAGTGGTATAATAAGTGAAATGAGTCTTTTTGGAGGAAGATATAGCATTGAGACAGCTGGCTGAGACTATTCCCTTATCAGAAATAGTGCTGCAAGTCTATGGAATGTGGGAAGAACAGCTTAAAATGCATTTTTTTTTTTCTGTAAAAGTGTATTATTCTCCCTGTTTCCATTCCTTTCCTTTCCCCCTGAGCCTCTCACACTTGCACATGAGGCTTTCATCTTCCAGAGAGGATAAAGAATTGCTTAAGGAGAGGCAAGACCAAGTACTTCAATGTATTTTGGAAGCTTAGTTTCAGTCTCTGCTATTTTGATGGCATTGCTACAAAATGTTATGCTTAGCTTGGCAGAAATACTTAGTATCACAGATTCATTAAGGCAGCTGTATGTTGAATAATTCTAAGGTTCCTTAGTTTCAAAAATTTTATAAGTTAAAGCTTGGGGATTTTGATTTTCTTTCTTCCCCATTTAAGCAGAGTGCAGTACTTGTCGGTATTTTTGTCATTAATTCAGCTAAGCTCCTTAAATTTTATACAGGGCTTAGGGAGTTGGGCATCTCTTAGAATCTCAAAACTGCTATTCTTTTTTTTTTTTTTTTTGGTGGGGGGCATTCAGGTAGAATATCTGTGAGTAGCATAATTGAGAATCAGGAAGGTAAGAGAGAGAAATATCCTGATATTCAGGTAGAACATCTGTGAGTAGCATAGTTGAGAATCCCCATCTCATACAGTACAGTTGTGGACACTTCCAAGGAAACGTAAGAGTTTGCAGTCTGTTATGGAAATAAGCTAAATGTACATGTAAATGCAATGCAAGGTAGCATAGAGACAGCAACGTTAAAAAATGTAGATAGTCTCTTCTAGTGATCTGTATGTGCTAGAAGTTGCTGAAAGGATTTAGGTGACCTGTGTTCAGAGGCATGAATTTGGGGAGCATCTTCTGTTGACATTAGGAGAGAGGAGTATTGGTCAATACCCTCCTTAAACTGACCACTTAAATCCTTATCGTTTAGAACGATAATCTAACCAGCTTAGAACACAGTTCTTAGCAAATGAGAGCTTCTCATGTAGCAGCTCTGACAACTGTCACCCGTTATTTCAAGTCATTATGACTTATGATTTGAAATTCATATTCTACATTCTTCATCTTAATTCTGCTGTTTAATTTTGCCCCCGGGGACTTTCACAACAACAACAGCAACAACAACAACCAGAAACATGTTTCATAATATAAGCAAATAAAATAGTTGATCTCAAATTCTCTGACTTGCTGACTCAGGAACAGATGGTGTGTTCCTTTCTCTTTTATTAAATGTCCTATTTAGAATGTTCATGCCTGCATCCAATCCAACTACTGTTTCAACGGATGAAAACTCATTGTGACTAAGAGAGTCCTATCAAAGCGTTTCTTGAACCAATAACTTATTGTTTATCTACTGACACAAGGGTAAAGTGACCAGAGAACTAGGATGGGTTTTCTTTTTCGTAAGGGAGCTCAATAAGTGTACTGTACAATCTCTGATTTTGTGATACTTTAGAGATGATGATCTAGTCTGGGACTCAGTAAATTCTGATTCCCCCTGGAGCTAACCTTGTATCTCAGAGTATCCCAGAGGTTCTTTGGACTGGGAAAGACGCTCAGCTGCCCAAGAATAGAACTAAATCCTAAGCTCTAAACTTTGATTTAGGTGCTTTTTGTTCTGATGGGGTTGCCTTAGCAGTACTACCTGTTACTGATCTTGTCCCCCGATGAATCTGATTTGTGTTGTTTGGATCTAATGTAGTGGGAACATGACTGAATAAATCATCATAGTATAAGAATCTTTTGAATGCTGAGCCTGGCTACACAGGGGAGTAGGCTATGTTCTAGTCTTCTCAGTAATAAGTCAGGGGTGGCATCTGAAGTAATGGTTATACTTTCTCTAATAAAAAAACAAACAAAAAAAACCTTGAATGAGCTAAGACCTAGGTTCTAATGAAGAAAAGACTGTTTTCCTAGGAAATACAGGGCATTGTCATTTCAGAGGAAGGCAATCATTGTGTAGGTCATAGCAATACTGGGCCTGCTCGAGGAGATTTGGGGGTACACTGAAATGGATTAAAAAGCTATAGCCAGTACCACTTGGACAAGACAAAGGGGGAAGGATAGAGTGCTCTGATGAGGTCAGTGGGAAGGAAGTCCATATTCTAGAGGGTATACTTATGTTTCCTATATGATTATCCCCTTGATAGCAAAATCAACAATTAACACATCTGAATTAATGAAAATCTTAGTGTTATAGACTGGTAGTGCTTTCTTTTCTAGTCATCATGCAGAGCAGTCATTCTAGAGCAGCCTTGAAATGAAACTGACTCCATGCTAGATATTAAAGGTTGACTTTGAAATGATCTACATCAGAAAGGAATCAGAAGACATGACTAGAAATATTGTCTTTTCTTTGTTTAGGAGCCAGGCCTTTGCTTCTTGTGTACGTTACTAACCTTGTGTAGGTTACTAACCTTGTGTAGGTTACTATTTGGGGTGTTGTTTTTCCTTGGTTATGGTATCTACTGAGGGACCGGACTAATGTGAGATCAATGATTTCCCTTACCCTCACGATGTTTTTGGTTTTTTAGGGTGTTTTTTTTTTTTTTAAATAAGTGTGGTTGTTTCCCAATATTAACTTTTTATTCCTTAGGTAAGAGGAACCTAAGAAAATGGTGCTCTGATGCTGATGGTTATGTTGGATAGTTATCAGGATATCTTTATCTCTTACCTTCCTGATCACCTGCTTTCTTTGTATAGAGGAAAGAGGGATTTTATTTTTCTCCCTTTCCCCTTTCCAGGTTAGTTGATGTCACTTTTATTGCTGTAATATGTTCCTAACATATCATCTCCCTATGAACACTTTTGAGTTAGAAGGGGCAAAGTGACCTGAGCTGAAAACTGGTCAGGTCTCTGAACACTTTATTTTTTTTTTTAATTGGTTTATTTACTTTTAGTTTACAACATTCAGTTCCACAGTCCCTTGAGTTTTCCTCTACCCCCATCATGGCAGGATGCACGCAGATTTAAGATCTACAAATATCTTCCCATTAATCATTAGTCAGGTTGTAAAGAAGGATTGTAACTGATGGAATGATCAGTGGGAAAGAGGAAACAAAACAAAACAAGAAAAAGAAACAGAGCAAGTAGTTTGTTTCAATCTGTACTCAGACCCCGCATCTCCATCTCTGGATGTGGATATCCCCTTCAATCATGAGTCTTTTGGAATTGTCCTATAATCTTGTATTGCTGAGAGGAGCCCAGTCTATTGAAGTAAGTCGTCACACATACGTTGTGTCTGTGATTCTGAACACTTTAAATAGTTAAACTAGGTAGTATTTATGAGTTCCAGAGATTCTAGTCTTTGAGGCCATCAGTTGAGGAATAACTGGTGTCTGAGAGGGAATTGTTCTTGGAATTAGAAGCAGAGTATTTTTCCTCTTCAAAGCCACAATGCTTTGAAGTAGAGCTGCTTCAACAGAAGGTGACACTCCATCTAGTAGAAAGCAGAGTTTTGTTCTCCAGACAGATAGGAATATACAGAAGCACTCGTTTGTACAAGGAAGCAGTTCTTCGAGAGAAGGGAGCTACCTAGATAATCAAGAGAAACTGAGAAAGTGACAATTCAAAGTCACGCTGTGGAGAGAAACTGACTCTGGTAACTCATTTAAGCAACCTGCCCAGCAGATGCATTTTAGCCAGTGGGATTCTTTGTGAAGACTTCATGAAGAGAAAAAGGACATTAGTATCTTGAAGTACTATAGCTGTGAGTTGCATCAGCCGTATGTATTTGGTACTACCATTGTGTACTTAATTTTTTGTACATTTCTTACAAAATTTATCAGTATTTGTGGGAGAGTGTTCCTTAGATTTGCATTGAGTAGAACATTTTCTGTTTTTCTTATTATGTCATATTAAAAAATGTCTTTGCTAAGAATAGGTTCTTCTCTATTGGCTGGTTGTTAGAGGAATCACATCAATGGGGTTTCGTGAGCTATACTTTAGAAGTTAATACCTACACAGCACCCCAAAAAGGGAATATATTAACTTTCCAGAGAACCAGTCCATAAATCAAAGTACAAATCTGGTGAGTTATCCCAAAGGAGCTATTATATTTGCAAATCTTGAAATAGATATATTTGCTAAAAGTAGAGATTTTTCATGTGCAATCATCTTTCTTTATTATACTTTCTTATGTAAATGTTTGTTTTATTCCATAAATTAAAAATAAACAAAAATTTTAGAAAGAGTTGGCAGAATAGAGAGAATCAGGAACTTATATTTGGGGCTTCTAGTAACCTCAAAAAATATATACTAAGGGAAGCAATTATGAAAGAACATGAAGTACCAATGTCAAGAAGAAACCTAATAGCTATTTATTCTTTTTATTCTCTAACATATATGTAAATATATGTGCACACATGTATGTCTGTATAGGTATGTGTGTGTATCTCAACATGATATGCTGAAAAGAGCCCTAAACTTCTAGTTCCAGGTCTTGTGTTCAAACTCTTGCTCTCCCATGGCCTTACTACCTATGTAACCTTGAACAAACTTCTGAGCTTTAATATCTTCATTGAGAAAATGAGAGGATAGGACAATAAAACCTCCAAGGGCACTTCCAGCTATAGATCTGTAATCCGATGTTTCTAAAACTTGATAGGAACTCCAAAATATAAGATATTCTTGCCACTATCAAATAAGATTATACAATAATTGATATTTGAACCTCTAGTAAAGTTGTAGAGAGCCAAAGCTTGAAAGGCAACTGGGGGTCATTCTGCATTTCCTAGAGGGGAAAGCTGAGGCCCCCCCCAAAAAAGGAAATGGATAAAGGTCACCTACCTATTTATTATTGGGTTAGGATAAGAACCTAGTGCTTTTTCCATTATGTCCTATCTAAAGTTAATATCCAAATGGTATGATGAACTCTTCATCCTTTTGCTTAATTCAGAGCTGTAGAAGCTAATTTTATTTTCAATTTATCACTTCATGTGAAATAGTTATAGCATGAATGGTATTATTTCAATTGCTTTTTGATTCTAGGCTCTAATGAAATATTATTGTTGAGAGAATGTAGAACTCAGAATGCTGGGAGAACGAAGGATTTTCTAAAATGCCTCATCTTTTCCTCTATTTTCTGGGTCAGCAATTGATGTGCTTAGGCAACTTGGAGCCTCAGCTACTTAGGAACCAAAGGGGGGAAAAAAACCATTGAATTATCATTTAATGAGGAGCTCTGAGCAGGCCATTCAGCTTTTTTGCTGAGGGAAGTTTTGCATAGCACAAGAAAAGAATAGATCTGTACCTGAATAATTCTTGCAGAAGCCCTTTAAAATCTTTGTCATTAGACAAAAGCATGTAATTGTGCCAGTAATTGCTGACTCAACCCATACTCTTGCTCAAGTTTTAAGTTCAAGCTACAGAAGGAACCCCCACTCAAGGGCTGCTCCATCTTAAAGTTATTTATTTTCAGGCCTACTCAGCAAGAACATGTGTATTTGGTGCCACATCATCTCTTGTTCCTGGATATTCTGATTATTCAGGGATCTGCTCCTAATTGGAGTTAGAAGGAAATGGCAGAACATTCTTTTGAGTGTTTAGGAGACAAGATTCTTGGTATTAATGTTCATGTACAGTCACCCAGTTTTATGACTTTTCTCTTTGCATTGATTCAACTCAGGGACCCATTGGTCAAGGTGAGTGAGGTGAGGCAGTAGACTGGTGTGATAGGCAGACTTTTAGAGAGTTTCTAATTTCTCTATATGTTTTACCTTGCTGATATATCTATAATATACAGCTATAATTTCTCTCCTGAACTCTAGGTCACAGTACCAACTGTCTTCTAAATTTCACCGCTTGGATATTCTAGGGACATCTCAAACTCAGCTTATTGAGGCAACTAGGTGGTGTAGTGGGTAAAATTCTAAGCCTGGAGTAAGGAAGACCTGAGTTCAATCCCTGCCTCTAAGACCTATTAGCTGTGTGACTGTAGAAAAATCAATTAACCACTGTTTGTTTGGGTTTCCTCAACTGCAAAATAGGAAACATTTATCTTGCAGGATCAATTGAGATAATGTTTGTAAAGGACTGAACACAGTGCCTGGCTTGTAGTAGGTATTATATATACTTCCCTTTCCTCTTTTCCAAGACAGAAATATAATATTCTTCTCCAAAATCCATCCATCCTCCAAGCTTGCCTATTTCTGTTGATGGTACAACTATTCTTCTGGTTACATAGGCCCCATTCATGATTCTTCCTTCTCCTTTACCATCTGTGTTACAGTCAGGTGCCAAATCATGATGAGACTGCTTTGATGGCATCTCTCAAATCTGTTCCTTTGTCTCCCCTCCCACAACCTCTACTCTAATTACAGGATAGCAATCAACAATTAGGGAGTCAGTCAGTAAGTATTTATTAAGCAAAGAAAGTAAGAAGACAGTTCTTACCTTGGAGCTCGCAAACTAGTGAGAGAGACAACATGTAAACAACTATATTCAAACAAGAAATTTAGATGTACAGAAAATAATTAACAGAGGGAAGGCATTAGACTAACAGTTACGTAGCACTGTGTGTTAGGAATTGTCACCTGTCATTGACCATGTCATTTCTTCTCATTCTCTTGGACTGTGAGGTCCTTGAGAGCAGAGACTACCTTTTACCTTTCTTTATATCTCCAAAGTGTACCACAGGGTGTGGTGCTTAATAAATACTAGCTGACTCTTACTCTATACTATTGCAATACCTTTTCTTTGGTCTCTCTCCCTCTGATTGATCTCTCTGCTGTCCAATTCATTCTCTCCATAAATGAAAGATGAATGTTTGTAAAATATATATCTGACCATTTCAGTATTACACTTGTGGTTCCTTTGTTGCCTCTTGGATAAAGTACAAAATGTAAAGCCTTCCACGATAGGGGACCTGTCTGCCTTTCCAGTCTTACTTTATGTCACTTCCCTTTGCTCTGCAGTTAAACTGACTTACCAGTTGTTCACTGTGAAGAGCGTCCTGTCTCTGTTCTCCATTCCCTTACACAGAAAGTTGGTTCCCCTTGTCCTGAATGTGCTTCCTTACCTTTTGATATCATTTTGTATAACTCTATGTCCTTTTGTATTTCTTTCTAATGTTGCATTTTTCTGGTATGATACAAACTTCTTTCAGATAAGGTCTGTTTGCTTAGTTTTTGTCTGTAATCTCAGTGCTTGGCATGGACCCTTACTGTTGGTGTGGGCCCTTAACAATGTGGCTTACTGGACTTCCTCAGCAACAGTTACTCCTAAATCAATCAGTCTTTAGCACTGCATAGTAAAGAAAAAGTCATAGGCAAGTATTACAGAATCTCCATTGGATCTCCCAAAGAGGGGGTGCTCTTCTAATCATGTTACAAATAAGTCAATTAGGGGTGTGAAATTATCGGTCAATTAAGCCACAGAATTATAGTCTCTCTCTCTTCAGTTAGGGTAGTAACTGTTTTAAGCACCAACTATCTTTGGGTGGTAGTTTTACCTGAACTAGATAGAGGATGCAAGTGTAAGAAAGAAACAATTCCAAGAAGTGACAAGGTAGGTGCCTATGAGTGTGGATATGCTAAGTCATGGAACATAGAGTGTGTGGTTTCTACTTACCTACGATGCCCATGTCTCTGAACTGCAACAGTACTTGAATTCCCTCAGGAGTTAAGGTTATATGGAAATGGTTTTTGTTTCATCTGTAAAATTAAGGTTCTTAAAGTAATGGTGCTTAGCCTTCACTTCTTGCAGTATTTTTATGAAGTCTTTCCTTTTCCTACATGATTATTCTTGCCATTTAGCCAAATGAATCTCTTTCCATTCTGAGCCATTTCCTTTTATAGACACTGTTTTCACATCCCTTATTCAGGCAGTAATGTGTTTTAATAGTTCTTCCTGTAATATGCTTTCCAACTTAATAAATTACTGTTTCATAACAGAATATGGTATGAAAATAAAACTAAATTTGAATGGTAATTTACCTACAGGCATGCTGTCTAGGTTAAATGTAGCCTCCAAGAAAAATGAAACTGTTTTAAGGGATGTTTGAGGTGATCTCACAAAAAATAAGCAGAAGGGAATCTCAGTTGAAATAGATATAAATCATTTTTTTTAATTTTGTGAAGGTCATTCTCTGAATTCTTGAAGACTGACTACAACAGCAGAGTAAAAACCCGGAAGGCTTTTACTAAGCTGGAAAGACCTCAAGGAGGGCCCCAGTGATAGGCAGGCATCTTAAGAACAATTTTGCTAAATTTGGAAAGTCTCATCATAAGGAAGTTGCCCATTAAGTAATGAGTTGTTTTTTTGGCCATATCAAGCACATGAAATTGTCTAAAAGACTTGAATGGGATTGGATCTGGATTGAGAAAGGAAAGGACCCGCACAGATGATATCAGCAATCATCTTAAAGTAATTAATGTCACAAATACAAATTTCAGTGCTGTTATCCTGTCTTATAATGCAGCCTGTTCAACCTCTAAGCTGACATTTTATCATCTTAAGTATATGTAAAATCTTATCATAGCTTTTCCTAAAACATTGCTGGAGTGCTTATTCATGGATTTGTAATACCTTGATTTTACAAAGATAATTCTTTCATAAGAATCTATTTTGACTGAATTTCAAGTAATCTGTAGTGTCTCAGCTACTGTTTTTAACTTAAATTTAAAAAAAATCTTGATTACTTTTTTTCAGCAGCTTTTAAAGAGCTTTAGGGTAGATTTAATAAATTCCATTAGGATAAAGTAAATTAAATTCATTTTACCTCAAAATACCTATTTCACCATGTCATCATTACAATGATTTTTATTGTTGTTAGGGAGTTTATTTTTCTTATAATTAGGAATACTCTTACGTAGCAAAAAATATGACTTTTCTGTATTTTTCCTTATGATGTATAAAACAGGAAATATGCTATAGATTGAATCAACCGTTGTATGCAACCTTTTGAAACTTGGATAGATTATTATTTCATTGTTCTGGGTATTCTCACCCACTTATATAGATTACAAACTTTCTAAACTTAACTTTTTATGTGCCTTGCCACAGGTCTTCCTTAGAGAATCTACCCAATGTGAATTTCTTGGGTATAGCAAAGTACCACTTGTGCCATCCAACTAGTATCTCTCATTTTCATTACCTGAGAGATCCACATGACTTTTTCTGATCCTACATTACTTACTCCACCAGTATGCATTTATATTAAGCGTGAACTACATATCAGGCATGTCATCCATATTGGTAATATTTTGAAGTCTATTGACCTTTTCATTAATTTTATTTTTAATTCCTCTGAGTTCATTGCTCCATTTAATTTAGCTTTTTTCTTCTTCTTCTTCTTTTTTTTTTTTTTTGCTTTTTGGAGGGGGGAAGGTAGGGCAGTTTGGGTTAAGTGAGTTGCCCAAGGTCACACAGCTAGTGTTCTGTTAAGTGTCTGAGGCTAGATTTGAACTCAGGTCCTCCTGACTCCAGGGCCAATACTCTGTTCACTGTGTCACCTAGCTGCCCCCATTTAATTTACTTTTATAGTATTACTATAAAGAACTAATACTAAGGAACTGCATTTTACATCATTGAGTAGTTTGGAATCAGTGAAAATCTGTGCATAATTTCTTAAAAGCAATCTAGTCTGGTCGTCTTTTCCAATTGTGTTGTTGTTTTTCAGTCATTTCAGTCATGTCCAATTCTTTTTGACCCTATTTTGGGGTTTTCTTGAAAAGATGCTGGAGTGATAGTCTCCACAAAGTGCTATTTTGTTTTTGAGCTCATTTTACAGAAGAGTAAACTGAGTCCAACGGGGTTAAGTGACTTGCCCAGGGTCACACAACTAGTAAATATCTGAGGCTGGATTTGAACTCAGGAAGATGAGTCTTTCTGATTCCAGACACATAACTCTATCCACTGCACCACCTAACTGCCCTCTTTCTAATTATAGTGAATTTCTAAGATATCTATATTCATAGCTGCACCTACACCTGTATCTGTGCCTGTATTTGTTTCTAAACAGAGATACAAATATTTGCATTTGACTTTATGCAGATATGTATGCATGCGTATATAGGTACAGACTTTTTAATTGGAAATTTTAAAATGTTAATGCTAGTATTAGAGCACAATTGTAATCATACATTATAGGGCAAATTATATTCTAATTTCTAAATGAAAACAATTAAATGTTATTTGAGGCCTTTTTTCGATCTTCATTATCTACCATTGATTAAGTCTTTTATCCAGGATATAAAATCATTGTTCTTCCTCGCATTCTCTTTCATTAACTCAGTTTTAATTTTAAATTCACAAGTCTACTTCTTATCACCACCATTTCTCCTTTAAAAATTGAATAGAAAATTCATGTTGATGGAATCTACCCAGGCAGATTTCCATTCCAAAACTGAACCGTGGGAAATACCATACTTGATTGCATGTATTGGCTTATGAAAAAACAAACAAAAAAAATACACTTTTTTCCTCTCCCTTTCTGCAGTATCTGTAAAAATAAATAAATATTTTGGGAAGTATTTTGAATATTTCATTCTATTTTGATGATTGGCAGTGCTGTTAGATCTGTTTCTGAACTTCTTTCTTTTGCCTTTTGGTATTTTCTGTAACATTTGTTTTTGAGCATTAGGAGATAAGTAAAGTATAGACAATGCAGTGGAAATGGTCTTAAACCTGGAAATCATGAGACTTGAATTCTAATTCCAAAACTGCTACTAATTAGCTGAGTGGCCTTAGACAAGTCATTTCAACTCCAAGCCTTTTTCTGTATATGTAAAATTAAGAGTTTAGATTTAAGATCTCTTACAGGTCTGAAAATCTATGACTATATTTATAAGGATGTGGCAAAACATATCTTTGGAAACCTAATTTAAATTAAATCATTTCCTTTTCAATTATAATCCTTAGGTGGCAACTCTTAGGAAATAAATCTTTAGATTCTCTTCCTTTTTTCTCTTTAATTTTAAAACCTTCAAGGATTTTGGAAATTATTATTAACTCATCAAAGTTATTTGCTGAATATCTGTGGAATTTCAGGTATGGCACAAATATATTTGTGGATACAGAAATAAGTAAAATCCTATCACTGACTTCAAGGATCTTATAGTATTGTAAGGGAGAGGCCAAGTACTGAAATAACTCTTTTAGAAGGCAGAAAGTGATTCACGTAGTAAGGGAGATATAAAGTAAATCCAAAAAAAGTATTCAGCATCTTTCCCTCAAAACTGGGAGACTCCTTCCTTAGTTCTCTTGAAAACATCACTATTCTTCCTGTTGAGATTCAAAATTTTGAAGGCATAATTTGACTGTTCTTTCTCCCTCTTCTCTCATAACCAGTCAGCTGTCAAGCCATCATAATTCTAGTTTTATAACGTTTCTCCCATTTCTTCCCTCTTTTCCATTCCAGTTCCCAATACTTTTGTTCAGACCTTTGTCGTCTCTCACCTGAGTTATTGTAAAACACTCCTGTTACCCTGTTAACCTTCCTGCTGAAATACATTTTTACTTTACACTACTTTCATCAGTTCATTGTTATAGACAACATAGACTATTTGTTGTGTCCAGTGCTCATCTTGCCCTCTCCTACCTCCACAAATTGCAAAGCTTGGCAAAAATATTCGCCTGGTGTTTTTGTTGAAATATTTTCCTTCCATTTTTCTCCCAACAAGAACAAATGGCAAAGGCACAGTTTCAGAGAAATCTAGGAAGAATTATATGGCCTGTTAAAGAGTGAAGTGAGCAGAATCAGAGGAATAATAGACAAAATAACTATATATAAAGAAAACCAATTTGAAAGATTTAATAACTTGATCAGCATGTTGCTCAACCATGATTCCAGATGATTAAACATGTTAACTCGCCTTCTGAGAGATGGCCTCAAGACACAAAATGAGACATATATTTATGGATATGATCGATCAATAAGGTATTTTGTTTTGCTTGACTACAAGTTTGTTACACAAGTAAAAAATCTTCCTTTCTCTCTTTTATTGCCTTCTCCCCTACGCTCTCTCCCTCCCTTGGTTTCTTTTTCTTTTTAATCTTTCAGTAGAAGGAGACAAGTGATAGGGTTTGCAAACAAACACATATGAGAAAAGAACAAAAGCCCAGAAGAATCACTGACCAGCAAGATAGCTTTGAAAGTTACCTGTTAAATTTATTGTATTCTTAAAAAGAAAACTCTCTGAGTGAATGAATAAATGCATAACCAGTAACACCAAGCCTTTTAATCCTCTTATCTGTTCAATGCAGCTTATATACTTTAAAAACCATGTTCCTCATAATAGATTTGTTGTTTTATGTTTTATATACAATTTCCTCTTTCTGTTCCACAACATATATAGAAATAGTCATTTTCTTTGGCATTGCTTAAGTTCTGAAATTTGAAAAAGAAAAAAAAAAAGAAACCATTCAATTTCTGTATGGTTCAGCTCTGATACCAGGATTTACAGTAAGCCTTCTAATTAGAGATGACTTGCTTCCCTCCTCATATTTCTTATTCCTTCCTAATTTGATTTTTACTATGGATTTAGCCCTTTAATTTGTATTCCTGTTATTTTTGTACATTTCTTACATTTCTAACAGACTGCAAACTCCTTGAATACAGTGACTATTAATTTAAATTTTTGTAATCCTAATGCTATCACATTTTATGCTAACACATAAGAAACAATAAATATTCATTGAATTCAATGTAGCTGAGAAGATCAAGGAAATCTTTGTGGAAAAAAGTGGCTTTTAAGCTGATTCTTGGATAGGTAGGATTTTGAGAGATACATGGAAGAATAAGAAGGAGAGATATTCTAGGTGAAGAATATAGGAACAGGGGAAGTTCACAGCCCATTTGAGGAACAAAAAGGCTAGTGTTGGAAATTGGTGTGCAATTAAAGTGAAATGGCATGTTGGGGTCATAATATGGAGCAGGGACATCAAATTCAAATAGAAGTGTCTTTAATTAATACCTAAGCATCCCTACCAGTACATAATGTCTTAGACAAGCACACGTTAACATCATTTATTTTATTGTATTGTATTTTCATTTATTTTGTTAAATATTTCCCACTTATATTTTAATCTGGTTTGGGTTGCCCAGGAGTATTGTGGACTGTGTCTTTGACACCACTGTTATGAGTATCTTCAATATCAGTTTAAGAAGTTCCAGATATTGAAGATTTTTTTAATCAGTGAAGTTATATGCCTAGACTTTGACCAGGTAAACCTGATGTAACTGCTTGAAGAAATGATAAGTTGCAGATTGGATGGCCAACTAAGAGGTTGTTACAGTATTCCAGGGGAGGATTGAAAAGGACTAGGTTTAATGTGGTAAGTGAGAAACCTGAAGGGACTTGATTCTAAGTGACTGGACATGGTAACTGAATGAATTTGATAGGTGAGAAGGGGATCAAAAATAACTATTTTCAACCAGTGTCAGTTTTGGGATAGACATCTATAATATCTTAATAGGGAATTAACAGAAAGAAAATATGTAGCAATTCTCTTTTCTCTATGTTCGCCCAGTCCCATTGCATGAAATAACCTATGAACTAAAGTGTTGTGGTGTCAAATTCAAATGGTGATGGGCACCACTCAATCCTACGTAACTACATAAGCTGCCGGCACATATTGTCTTAGAAAATCACATATTAACATCATTGTATTTTTGTTTATTTGTTTATTTTTGTTAAATATTTCCCAGTTTTATCTTAATCTGGTTTGGGTTGCACTCACATATTTGACATCCTAACAGTATCAATTTAAGTTAAGAAGAAAATGCTTAATCATTGCATGGATTCAAACTTTTACAAGAAAGCTAGAGATGTTTCAGAAAGACAAGGCAAGAAGTGGGGGATATAGAGTTTGAAGATCCTGGGAAATCTAAACTGATCATTAATCAAAATGAGTGGTTCTGAAGAATGATGCAAAACTGACAATTCTATCCTAGACATTTCTTGGGAGAGATTTAGCTAGTCATGTTCAATCAACTGCTTAGTGTTTTATTCTTTCTAATTGCTTTTTGAAAGGGAAGGACAAGTGTGTATATAGCTTAGGAGGTACCACTAAATTAAAAACATCTGAAGTAATTCTCAGTAAGAAAGGTGAGAAAGCTGTATTGTAATAGCAATGTATTCTTCTTGGATTGCAGGATTCACAGGCTACCTTTGTCAACTGTATGCTACTAAAATTGTAATGTGACTTGTGGTCATGTGAATGAATCTTTGTAATTAAAAAAAAAAACCTGGAGAAGTTCAGAGAAGAAATCAAAACTTCCAATTAATATTTATTGATTTCCTCAAAACATATGGTAGCATAAGTGTATCTTAATTATGAAAACTATTTATCAAAATTGACTAGGGAAACATCCTATGATCATGGTATAAAAATTGATTTATTATGACTTGCTTTGTCATTAGCAGCTGAAAGCAAGAATTTTGATTCATTGGAGACAGTTGGAATAGGGCAGACCTGAATTCAAATTGAACTGTATAACCCCGGACAAGTCTCTTAACATTTTATGACTCAGTTCCTTTATTTGTGAAGATGAAGATATTTGAATTCATGGATAAAAGATTGAACCGTCAAGGTGCTTTCTATCTCTGTGTCTATGATCATAGGATCATATAAGTCATAAGTTGGTATTAAATAGCAAATCAAAATAACTGTCAGGTTGTTCTTAGACTGTACTGCATCTACCATTTTGAAAGTGATGTCTATTATTTTATTTGAACAGTTATGGGTGAAACATTATAGTAATTTGCAAATATGCAAACCACTATTTTATGTGGAATTAACAAAATATAAAGGGGACAATTTAGAAATGAAGAATTAGAGGGAAGATGAGAGAGAGTGGAAGAAGTGAAAGAATGATATTTCAGATCCACAGTTATTTGGCTAAGGTGCAGTATTAAAGAATCTGGATTTGAAGTAAGAAAGTAATTTTATTTAATCAAAATTCTGGGTCATCTAAAAATATTGAACTGATATATGACATAGGCTGCATCTTACAAATATCAACTAATTGTGTCTGAGAAGTAGCATAATATTAAATATCACAAATAGTATGACCAGAAATGGAAGTAGATTAATTAGGTAGTAAGAGCAACTAACCCAAATTTTATAATTGGTACCAATTTAATAATGTTAAGAAAACTAAATAAAGACCCTCAGTCACTTTGACTGGGAAACCTATAGAAGATGTATGGATAGACTGGGCCAATAGTCACATAAGATAAGAAGATATGGATTGGTTTCACTCTGTGCTATTGAACAGAGCACTCACCTCAATGAGATCACAGATCCATTGAAACATTGAATTTTATTGTGTAGGGTAGCTTATTAAATTTTTGTGCCTATTATATTATTCTCATCCTCTGACTTTATAGCACTAGCTATGTCTGGGACTGTTTCGGCTGTCCCATTTGGACCAATTAAATCTTATTTCTACCTCTCCTTTATTCCCAGGGTAGGAGAGCAGGTCACAGGTTCGTTTTTCCTTAAGTATTCCATAATCCTTACCAAACTTCTAATAGCGTGACTTCTACTACCCAAACACACAGCTCCTTCTAGCTAGCTGATGGTAACGTTGGGTTTGCCCTTGTCTTGATTCCAAGTTCTCAAGAATTATTAGTTGATACTGTTAGAGATAAATTGTTAAGTGTTAATTATCTAGAGTACATCAATAAGCTATCACTTTAGTCACTATTCGTTCTTTGTTGTGTGAACAGTTCTTTGAAAACTCCAAAGAGCAATTCATTTTTCTTCTGACTTTATAACAGTTAGACAGTATATTTAGCTCTCGGTGGATCAGTTAGCCTCATTCCTGTTCTTCATTTTCTCTTTGGGATGGGAAGCAACAAAACAAAGACATAGGAGAAAACAAACAAAAAGATTGACTGTATCCCAAAGGATCATTTCTACCTTAATTAATTCTTGATTTGTCAGATGCTACTGGTATTTGAATTCTTCCAAAATGGGCAATTTGTGGATATTAAAATACTACATCATGGAACTTGCAATGAAGGAGGTTCTATTTAGTGTTGGAAATCAGCATTAGCAGTACCCTACCCCCTTTAAGAATCTCTCTGTTCATAGCCAGATTCTGCATGGTGAATGTAAATACTGGTTATGCCTATTCTTTCTAAACTTTTGTTACAAGAGGGATAATTTTAACAAAAAAGAACTGTGTCTAAATGCTTAAAATTTGTCGTGAACATGAAATCTCTACTCCAGACAATTATAGTTAGTTATCTCTGGATTAAGGATGATTTGGTAAAGGCTAAAACTTCACCTTTTTTACAGACTTAAAATGACTAGTAGATATCTCTTATATGACTCTGGCGATCTTTTCTAATGCTGTGATATTTCCTTATCTCAGTTTTCAAGCTTCAGAATCCTTTACTCACGATCATCTTAGAGTCTGAGTATATGCTTGGTTAACTAAAGGATATTGGCAAAGATTTATTCTCAGCAAAATATATTTCAGATTTGAAGTGGACAATTTTTCTATAGGTCACAATACCTCCCTAATCCTGTAGTTATTCACCCAAGATAATAATGTTAGACTTTCTGAGTAAGTAATGCCGCCAAAGAAAAGTTTTCATGATTTTTGTTCCATTAGATATTGTAGAAACTCTAGTGCTTTGTGGGTAAAAATAGTGTTGAGTTTATTTTTTTCTTTGTTACGAGGGGGTAATGAAATAGAAGAACTATATACAGAAATGACTGTGATTATAAAAACAAAGGTGTCAGTAAAACATTATTTTAAGAATTTCTCAAGAAAAAAAAAGTGGCTACATTCAGGGATTTCCAACCTTTTCTACTTTAATGATGAAGTTATTCAATGCTGTTCTGATGCACCAGAGAAAAGAAAGGAGGATGGGACTCCTTCTCTTAGCTAGGGAACATTCGTTAAGTAATCTTGCTGAGGCCTCTGTCACAATCACAGATCTTCTTTCTGCTCTGTGTTCAAATTCTAGAACTACCTGTGTGACCTTAGAAAAGTCACATTAGCCTTCTGGACCTCATTTCTTCATCTACAGAAAGATAAGATTAGATGTTCTCTAAGATCCCTTAAAACTAAATCTGTGATCATTGAGCCTATGAATTACTTTCTTTGGAATGTAATTGTCTGAGATTCCCTGCTGATACATGCACTAATGGAGGTAGATGGTAAAGTATTTTGGGAAATGGGGCAGTTTGAGGGAAAGAGTAATTAGCTGAAATACTAAATAGGAATTTTAGACAACATGGAGGCACTTTGGTACTTTGGAAAAAGATGTAGAGAGGTAATAATAGTAAATTGAATAAGAGTAGAGAAATTGATGTGGGAGAGTGCCCGTGAAAAACTTAGCCTTCTTTTCAGCTTTCCTGGAAGCCCCTTTGCTACATATATCAGATGGTGTTTTAATTGGTGTGCCTATTGGTGTTTGATGCTTAAGTGGTTTCCTTGGTTTTTGTTTTTTAAGTGAAATACTCTTTTACTTCAAATTATATTTGTCTTTACTCCAGGGTCAAATAGCTGGTTTTAGCTCTGACGTGGGCATCTTTAGCCTTGTGTATTCTTAGTATCTTTTAGTGATTTGACCCTTTCCCATTTTAAGTTACACATTTTTACTTAATCAGTTTTAGAGGCTTAGCAAAGATAATATATTAATTGAAAGTATAATAGTGATATTTGATGGCCTGTCTCAGTATATAAATCATAAGTATTAAAATATCCCTGTGGTCATTATAACCCATAATCCTTCTTCCTTTGGAAGAAAAGGGGGTAGATTTCCTTTTTCCTACAAATGCATTAATCCACAAAGTACTAAGGAGCTACAATTTTACTGCAGAATTTGTCTAGAAAAAAAAAAATCTCCTATTCAGCACTGACCTTTCATTACTTAGTCCAGATTGTCCCATCGGGGTGAGGCATACAAAAAAAACCCCATAAATAATATGTGAAAAGGAGTTAAAGTAACAAACAATGTTAAGATGGTTGAATATGGTAATTAGCTGAAAATTAACACCTTCTGACATCCAGGTTTTATTGGTGAAGGTGTTCTGTCAATAATCTCTCTTTTAAAATTAAAAGAAAACATTTTCATGTAGTTTAGCTACAGTTTGCTAAATATAAATGCAAAATTATTTTATTCGCATGGAAACCTACACATAATATGATGGAATATTGATCTGAAATAATTTGTTTTTTAATGAAATGAATGTTTTGATGGAATTTTTATGGGTTAGATTTAGTGTTCTCATTAAGAAACTAGAGCCCCTGCCAATTAGCACTAGGCTATACTTTATGAAGTCAAATATTGTTTTTTATTAATTTACATATCACATCACATAAATCTTGGGATTTGGAAGAACTTTAGATGTCAAACAGACCCATCCCCATCCAAAAATTATTTAGCTTTTGCTTAAAGACCTCCAGTTAGGGGAAACATACTATCTCCTGAGGTATCTAGTTCTTCTTTTTTTGATAGCATTAATTGCTAGGAAGTATTCTCCTATATTTATCTTTGTATCTTCCATTCATTATTCATAGGACCAAGCAGAACAAGTCTAACTCTTATTCTTCAGTTACTTGAATATAACTATCATGTCCTTTTTATGTATTGCTTTCTCAGGCTAAACATCCCTATTTTCTTCAATCATTTCTTAAATGGCATGATCTGGTGACCAATCCAGTTGTCCTTCTCTTGATGATCTTTAACTTATCTACAGGTTTATCTGATATTTCTGCAAATGATTGCCATAAACTGAACATAGTATGTCAGCTAACATCACACTAGAAAGAGTTTAAGTAAAGATCAAAGTGTCCCTTTCCTTAGATATTTTGGTTCTCGATGCAACTTTGTCATTTTGAGCACCTCCTTTTTGTGAAAGGACCTGGGGAGGGGTGCGGTTGGGGGTCCTGCTTCATAACACTGTTGACTCAGATTGAACTTTCATTCAAGAGAGAAATAATCCCCTCCCCAACTTGTACTTGTGAAATAAATTGCTTAAATCTCATCACATGATTTCATATTTATTCTTATTTAGTTTCATCTTAAAGAGTTGAAGAATGTGCACATTTAGCATGTGACACAATATGTCACATGATAATATGTGACATAATATATCATTAAAATAGTGCATATTTTGTAAAGAACTTTACATTCTCCAAAATAATTTCCTCACAACATCGTAAGGCAGGTAGTAAAAGGGTATTATTCTCTCCATTCAGACACAGAGAAACTGAGACTTGGAGAGGGTAAGTGATTGGGGCAAGGTCACTTAATTACTAAAGGGCAGAGCTAGGATTCAAACCCAGTTTTTTTCTGACTCCAAATGAAAAAACTCTCCACTGCTGCAGACTTTCACTATGTTTAATACAGCAGTTTGTAGTCATATATATGAATCAGCAAATTCAGCACCACACTTCAAATAATTGGGAAGCTATTACTAAATAAATATCTTCATTCTACTCAATCCTACAAATAGAGTTATGAGAGTAACTGATGCATTTTGTCTTCCCTTTTGAGCGGCTGCTGTTGCTGCTTCCTCCAGCAGCTATGACTGACTACATTTTTCCAGAGAGTTCATTAAACTTACTACTGTGACACACTTTTCAGTATAGCCCTTAAAAGTGTAACATATGATCATTGGTTCAAAGACTAATGACAATGTTGAGGCAAAAAAAAAGTATTTTGATGAGATAGCTAAATCAGTTGGAAACACTATAATTAACAGTTGATGGAAGCCAACAACACTACTTACAATTAGCAGTTTTAATTAAGCAATGTGTGGAAGCAATTCCCCCAATATAAGGAAAGGATTTAGAATTCCTAGCATGGTTAAAGCTGCTAGGGAGAAAGCACACACAGAATCCTTACTTAATCTTTGGATTTTAATATGTAGGCCAGATCTTTCAAGTCTCTGTAATAATGATAATTAGCAATTCAATGTCAGCTAACTCAAAAGACCAATAGAATATAAACTCCTCGATGTAATCTTTCCTCTCTTCCTTCCTTCCTGTGCTTAATAAGTATCTGTTGAGTTGCCTAGTACGTAACCTGCATCCTGGAGGGCCACATGTGGCCTCCATGTCATAGGTTCCCCACCCTTGGCCTTATCATTACCTTTTATTTTATTTTATATTACCTATTATTATCGGCCTTTCTTATTACCATTGTACTCTTGACCTTGCTGTTTCATTATACGGATGTTATACATATGGAAAAGAATAAAATTAAATTGCCCTGGTAGGGATAAAACCAGATCCTTTTAGTATGAAATATGAAATATTATATTATTATAAACAATAATGTATCTATATAAACATTATTAATAATGGTGATAGCTTTTATATAGTGCTTTAAGATTTGCAAGGCAGTAAACATGTATTGTCTCATTTGATCCTCACAACCCTGTGAAGTAGTTGCTTTTGTTATCTTCATTTTACAGATGAGGAAACTGAGTGTCAAAAAGATTAAATGGGTTATTCAGGGTCACTAGTAAGAGTTTGTGGCAAGATCCCACCAGGTTTAACTGGATGCTAATTAGCCAGTTGTATTACAGGGAGCACTTCTTTTATTAAAGTCTGATATAGAAATGTAAAAATATAAGATGCTAAAATCTTTGTTGATTGTTAGTATTACAAAAGGGTTCTTCATTTTCGGAGTGACTCACTTGGTTCTTTTAAATAGGCAATTCCCTCCAGTACTTGATAATATTTATTTACACATCATTAGCCACATATGAGCAGGGGAAAGAGGGAAAAACAGAAAGACATGTTGAGCTTTTAGTAACAGAAG
Source organism: Pseudochirops corinnae (assembly GCA_028646515.1). Lineage (NCBI taxonomy): Eukaryota > Metazoa > Chordata > Mammalia > Diprotodontia > Pseudocheiridae > Pseudochirops > Pseudochirops corinnae. The sequence continues at coordinate 119,459 of JAQQSV010000264.1, read as the reverse complement.
TCTTTGATTACTTGAGATCGAACAGAAATCATAATAATGCTGTCTTATATTTATATAAGATAATCACTTTTTTTTCTCATAAGAATCCCATTAGAGAATGCAAATATCGTTTTATAATTTTATGATAATTTTATAATTTTTTATAATCAAGGAAACTGAGGTTCAGAGGTTATAAGTTGTTTCAGGCCAGAGGGCTAATGAATAGAAAAGGTGGAAATAAGACCTCACTATTTTTATGGCAACTTTAGTGGGTTTTCCCATCTCACTTTGTGAAGATAAACAATTTTTGAATTATAAGGATAGGAAATGGACCTGTGATTTCATTGGTACCAGAAATTCACAGGTGAGTAAGCCGCATCATATTTCAGATTTTATTGAAAATAAATGGCAATGTGACTAATTTTGAAGAAATCAATTTATGCACATTTTCCTAGGAACATACCTTTAGTTGACAAAGTCAGTTTAGACAATAAATTTAGAAATTTTAGAAATAGGTGGTAAATTTCCATTACTTTATACTTTGATTGCAATTTGCAGTGACATTCACATATAAGATTGATTGAAAATCAGATTTGATTGAAAAAGTCATTTTCACTGAGAAATCCTATTTGAAGACTGCTTTTTGTAGGAAAATCCGGGTGCTGATTTTAATCTCAGGTTTTATACTGTAAAACCTAGTAAGTTATTCTGTGGAAATGAGATAAATAAAGCAGATTCCTATGATAACATTTATTATTTATTTGACTTTTACTTAAGTGTTAAAATTTGCCATTTTCAAAAAATTTACCAAGAGACCTAAATACTAGCTATATTCAACTCAACAAATATATACTGAATGCTGTGTATATAATATAGATTTTGAGTGATTCAAAAGATAATTCAATGCCTTTATCCCTACGTTAAAGAGCTTGTCATTTTTATTGAGACAGATAAAACATGAATAACGATATATACATATAATGTTTATATCTAAGTTGTATAGAAAAGGAATGCTCTGAGAGTTTAGAAAGCATACATACATACACACATACATACATACATACATACATACATACATACATACATACACACATATGCAGACTAGAGTGGTCAAGGAATGGACCATATTATTGGATTAGTTTATCAAGATAGAATTCAGTTACGTGGAGCTGGGGCAGGAGGCATTCTGAAGAAGAAAGCTTTAGAGTAGGGGTCTGGAAAAGAAGGATTACTTCTTTATTAGGTACTTGTTTAATTTGAAGCTAACAGATTATCTTTAAAATTAATTGTTTTTTTAATCAATAAAAATCCATCTTTTTCTTCCCACTACCTAACCTCCCCTCCCCAACAACTGAGAAAGAAAGACAATCAAAACCCCTGGAAACTAGCCGACTATTAACAGGTCCTTCCCGCGATGCCTGGTTGGAAGTTTTTCATATTTTAAATTTGTGTACTTATTTATCAGAAGCCTGAAGCATAATGTGACAATAAAGCTTGGGAATGTTTGTGGAAGTTAGGGGAGTTTATCTTTCTGAATTTGGTGGAGGAGGAGAAGGATGATGATGAGTGTGATAGCTTATTTATAAAACGTGTTAATATTTTGCAACACTTTTTATAAATTTGTGATTCTTATTCTCATGAAAAGCGGGGAGGTAGGTGATATCATTTCCTCATTTAACAGATAAGAGTACTGAGACTGACGGATATTAAATGACTTGCTCAGTATCACACAGCCAATATCTGAGGCAAGATTTGAACTCATAGTCCTTTCTTCAGATCCAGCCCTCTGTCCAGTGTGCCACCTATACTCAGTGCAATCCTTGGTACTGGGAACATGAACAACAACAGTGCAGGGCAAAGGGAAACTTTCTGCCATTCACATACAACCAAACAGAATCATAGCTTGTTAGAACTAAAAGCAATCTTAGAAATCATCTGGTTAAAATTATTATTTAGTGTTCTTCTTTCTCTAGTGCATTAAGGTCTTCAAACTTATTTTCCCATGACAACTTTATGAGATTCATAATACAAGTGTTTTTCACCCCACTCTACAGGAAGCTCAGAAAGGGGAAATGACTTGTTTCTTTAGGGTTTTCACCATTTTCTTAAAGAGGTAATGTAGGAGTGTGACGTCTGGGACCATGGCATCACCTCTTAACTTTTACTTTTCAGCCAACCCCCACCCCTCATCCTAGACCACCTCAGTAATGCTCCCATTCCCTTTCAGTCTGGGAAGCATAATAAATAATTGGGCTGGGAACACCTTAATAATTTCATCTAGCTCCCTCTTTTTCTAGATGAATAAATTGAAGCCCAGCAACATTAATTGACATTATCAGGATTAAAAAGCAGGGCTCCTTACTAGTCTAGTGCCTATTCCAGTTCAATTCCATTCAGCTGAACAAACACTAATTATCTGTCTATCATCTCAAGGATCTGAACTGGCATTCAAAACACAGGAACAAAATGGCTTAACTTTGTAAAAAACAATCTTAACTCTGGCTCCTATTTTAAGGTACAGAAAAGGTGGGGGAAATATGTAGGTAAATAAGGATGAAGAAGTAATTTACATATCCTTAAATTACATTTGAATCATGTATCAGTATCAAGTGTCAGAATTTCTTATTATATTCATTTTAATTGTCAAAAATCTCTAGAGAAAGAACAGCTTTACATTTCTGAAATTGCATTATACTTTATGTAACAAAAGGTACTTGAAATATCTGATTGGTTTTGAACTCTGGCAGATAGTTCTGTAAGGAAATGAATAGGTATTTTATGTTAATTCTTATTATCATATTGAATTAATCTCCTAGCCCAATAGAAGAGAGAGAATTATAAACCGAGTACAAAAAACTGCTTCTGTTAAATAAGAGTTCTACTAGAAATTAGATTTTTAAAATGAACCCCTAGGAGGTAAGTATAAGTCCTATACTCACTAGTACTTACTTGCAGTCTTAGAGATACCTTAACATTTTATTACCAACAAGACCACCTCTCCAACCAAAAAAATTTATGATTATAAACTGTCAAGAATTAAAAGTAGAATGGTGTCTTAATGTTTTATTTTTAAATGGCAATGTAAATAACCAGTTTATCCATTCTCTAAATATTTCCCAGAACTTTTTGTGTTATAAAGCTCTTCCAGAAATCTATCCCACAGGTGCATGAAAAATTTCAAGTCTTAAACTGAAGCATTTCAGTAGAGAAATGAGCTAAATCTGACTGTTGGTTCACAACAGTACAATCTTAGTACACACACACACACACACACACACACACCCCATCATAGTTGGGTGTGTATATCACATATATGTGTACATACATGTATATATGTAAGAAATACCCTATGTTATGAGTGCTTTTAAAATATTAATTTATAAAGATGTATTATTTGATGATTTGAGCCATTCTTGAAATAGTAATTATAGTATTTTGCTTATGCTTTTTAAAGAAGTTTACAACTACATTGTATAGTACACTGGTCATATGTCAAAGTATATATTGAATGTAAGCAAACTGTTTTCACAATTTCCATTTGTAGAGAACAGTGTGAATTTTGTTTTTCTTTGCCCAGGCTGTCGGAAGCTAATAATTACAAGGCCCAGGGCAAGCTATAAAAAAATGACCTTTCTATGAAACTCATAACTTAGCTGATACTCATTACATTGATAGTCTCCTTGTCTTTGGTTTTTGTGTATCTCTCTGTGTTAATCTCTCTCACACTTTGCAGAATGCAATATGGGAGACAGTTGCCAGAGCAACTGAATTTTAGGACATCTTTCTGCCACCTGCATTGGGATGGGATTCTGGGATAGATGGTAATCTTGGCCTCTTTTCCCCTCATTGCAGTTCCCGGCATCCTAGTCAGGAGCTTTTAAAGGCAGTTGGTTTGGGGTTGTATTTACTGCCTATCATATAAAGTAGAAATACATTGTTTTTCTCTTTGTTCTCTGATTTCCTTCATTTGCCTCTGCCTAAGAGGTGAAAAATGATTTGGCTTCTAAAAGAAAGATATTAAATCTGAGGTACAGGGACCCTTTTTATTGCCTGAGGTGTATGAATATTAAATAAAGCTTATGATGTCATTCAGAGAGAGTTTCTGTCTTCAGTCACCAGTATCCTTTAACCACTTAGGCCCTGGCTAGTTGCATTCTGATGAGATTCCTAGTACAGATTTATGTGGAGAAATTATACTCAGAGAAATTAAGTCTTGTAAACATCTAATAACTTGAGTAACTGAGAGAGTTTTCTATCTCACCTTTAAATTTATGTAATATTCCAGATATATATTATTTAGTGTATAAATAACTAATGGAAGCAATTTTCAGTATATTTGTATCCTACAAAGGGGAGCTTTAGATTTCTCTCCGTTATATTTAATTGTTGGGCATTTATTGTATGTTAGTCTTTTCCAAATTTATTAATGCTGTAATGGAAGGAAAACTATTTTTATTGAAGTTATGTAATTTTCCTGCTTTTTCTGCATATGACGGAGAAAACTATATTTCTACTTTGCTGTTAGGATTTAAACATCATTAGCATTATATGGGAGAGCTCAGTGGCACAAGGGCAGTTAGGTGGCACAGTGGATAGAGTGATGGGCCTGGAGTCAAGAAGATTCATCTTCCTGAGTTCAAATCTGACCCCAGACACTAACTATGTAACCCTACTTACCTCACTTAGCCCTGTTTGCCTCAGTTTCCTCATCTGTAAAATGTGCTGGAGAAGGAAATGGCAAACTGCTCCAGTATCTTGGTCAAGAAAACCCCAAATGGGGGTCAGGAAGAGTCAGGAACAACTGAAAATGACTGAACACAACAAGAATTTATCCCTCCCTTCCTTTTTCTCTCCCACCCTTCTTCACTCCCTGCTTTCCTCCTCCCTTCCATTCCTCCCTCTATGATAAATTGCAAGGGACCTTGGGGACTTTAAGCCTGAGGTATTGCAAGCTGAGGTGCTCCTGTACTTGCTGTTCCCAGTGCCTTACAATGTCTATGGGGATTCTGTGCTTTTGTTGTTTCTGGACACAGAGCCTTGCAGCCTTCTAGTTACTCAGTCCATCTGTGGACGTTCTGGGAGATTTTCAGTTTATTTTCCTGCAGTGATGTTGACTTTTCTGACAGGCCTTTTTTCCTTTCCTTTTCCTTTTAATACCAGTGGGCTTTTAGCTGAATTTGTGTGCAGTTCTAGGGTGTATGAAATAATTTACTATAGTCGCTCATAGGATTTCTTGATCATTAATTGGCATAATTAAATCCTTTTACTTTCCTTCCTTCCTTCCTTCTTTCCTCCTTTCCTTCCTTCCTTCCTTTCTTCTTTCTTTGTCTTTCAGTGTTTTCTTTCTCACGTTTGTTAACATTTAGAGGGTTTCAATTCCAGTGATATACTTGATGTTAAGTGGGCATCTATTTGATGCTGTTGATGCCCCATTCATTATATTTACAATGTTGCTTTCTGTATATATTCTCAGTTGTTTAATCAGGTTTTGTGCTCTGGCTGAAGATCTTCCCACAAAAATTAAATTCAGAAGGGCTCTCTCCAGTTTTAGAGTGCTCATGTTTAGTAAGGTGCCCCTTGTTGCTAAAGGCTTTCTCTAATTCATTACATTTGTAAGGCTTCTTTCCAGTATAAATTATTTGTTGTTTAGCAAGATGTCCCTAGTGACCCAAGTCTTTCCTTCTTTCATTGCATTTGTAGAATTCCTGTCTTGTAGGTACTCAGTAATACTAAATAATGTATGAGTGGAAACAGGAGGCTTTACTGAATTAACTATATAAAATTTCGTCCATGAAATGTTATTATGCTTAATTATCTGGATTCTGTTAGGAATGATTCCATTGCTATTGTATTCTCCAGCCATACTCTGGGGTTAACTCCCTGACAACTTGTGTAACTCCCAAAACATGACCAATATTTTTTAACTCTCTGGTTACATTACTTCTGATTACAGTCTTTTCCCTAACTATATCTGAAGAAGGGTACTGTCGCAAATAGAAACCTGACCTGGGATCAAGTAGATGTCCACAGTAATAAATAAGAGAATAGTACAGAGTATCCGAAAAAGATTTAGTGTAATTTTAAGGAATTAAAGCTTAAAATTGGAAGCTATTAAACTTAAAATTGTACTGAGACTTTGGGGATATCTTATACATGTACTGTGCTTTATGAGCTTTAAAACATACCAGTATCAGTTGGTGTGGTTATTTTACATATATTTATAATTTTATTGAAATGAGGAACTTTGGGTGTTGAAATCCCCCCCACATACACACTATACCTTATACTATACCTTACTGTTGGCATCATTCTTACTACTGTTACTATTATGACATTTTTTTACAGCTATACTACAGAAAAGAAACATTAGAAAATCCCTTATAACCTCAAAACATTGGTTTTAAAAAATATATGCAGTTTTTTAAAAGATATGGTCCTTGTCAAATTATCTCTCATTTCCTGTGTAGGTGGCCTGATTGTGACTCTTTTTAAAATAGTATTTTCCGCAATTATATGCTAAAACAATTCTTAACAGTTGTTTTTTTTTTTAAGTTTTGATTTCCAAATTCTGTCCTTCCCCTCTTTTTTTCCCTCATCCTGCCTACGTTGATTACTTAATCAGTTTACTTCCACTCCTTAATCCCACCCAGCTCTAAAAGACATGATCTTTTCCTTTTAGGGGTTCAGATCCCATCAGAAAGTTCAGGAACTTTTAAGAGTCCAGATCCCATTTCTGTCACCTCCTCCCTGAGATGGCAAGCAATCTAATATAGGTTATATAAAACATTTCCATATTAGTCATGTTGTACAAGAAAACTCAAACAAAACAAATAAAAAAAGGAATAAAGACTGTTTCAGTCCATATTCAGACAATATCAGTTCTTTCCCTTTCATGATAAGTCCTTGGATTGTCTCGGATCATTGTCTGAGCTGAGAATAGCTCAGTCATTCACAGTTCTTCTTTATATGATATCTGCTCATTTTACTTTTCATCAGTTCACGAAAGTCTTTCCAGGTATTTATGAAGTCATCCTGATTGTCATTTTTAAAAACACAATAATATTCCATCACAATCATATACCACACTTTGTTCCACCATTCCCCAACTGATGAACATCTCCTTGATTTCTAGTTCTTAGCCACCACAAAAAGAGCTACTATACATATCTTGTACAAATAGGTCCTTGTCCTTTCTTTAAAAAATCTCTTTGGGATGTAGACCTAGCAGTGTGGTATTGCTGGCTCACAGGGTTTTGCACAATTTTATAGCCCTTTGGGAATACTTCCAAATTGCTCTCCATAGTGACTGGATCAATTCACAACTCCACCAACAATGTATTAGTGTCCCAGTTTTTCCACATCTCCTCCAAAGTTTATCATTTTCCTATTTTGTAATATTAGCCAATCTGATAGGTATGAAGTGGTACCTCAGAGTTGTTTTAATTCCTGCTTGTGATTTCTTTTTTTCTTTAAAATTTTTTTATTTTTATTTTTTAAATTTATTTTTAGTTTTCAACATTCATTTCCACAAGATTTTGAGTTACAAATTTTCTCCCTGTCTTTCCTCTAGCCGCCCCCCCCACTCCAAGATAGCAAGACTTCCCTCAGTCTGTTCTCTCTTATATCCTCCCCCATCCTCTCTCTAACTTTCTAGTAGGGCAAGATGGATTTCTATACCCCAGTGCCTGTATATCTTATTTCCCAGTTGTAGGTAAAAAAACTTTTTTTTAAACATTTGTTTTAAAACTTAAATTTCCAGATTCTTTCCCTTCTTCAATCCTCAACCAGCCCCACTGGGAAGATAAGCAGTTCAGTATAGGTTGTACATATATAGTTACGCAAAACATTTCCATACTAGTTATATTGTGAAAGACTAACTATATTTCCTTCCATCCTCTCCTACTCCCCACTTATTCCATTTTCTACTTTGACCCTGTCCCTTTTCAAAAGTATGTGCTTCTAACTACCCTCTTGCCCAAGCTACCCTCCCTTCTATCATCCCACCTCTTATGCCCTTCCTCTCTACTTTCCTATACAGTAAGATACCCAAATGAGTGTGTATGAATGTTATTCCCTCCTTAAGCCAAATTCAGTGAGAGTAAGGTTGACCCATTCCTTTTCACCTTTGTACTCTTCCCTCCATTGTGACAGTTTTCTCTTGCCTTTTTTATATAAGATAATTTACCCTATTCTATCTCTCCCTTTCTCTTTCTCTCATTATATTCCTCTCTCACCTCTTAATTGTATTTTTTAGATATCATCCCTTCCCATTCAACCGATCCTGTGCCCTCTGTATGTATACAAGTACACATATATACACACTCACATGTGTATTTATACACATATGCACCCTCCTCTACATACACATATATATGTATACATATATATTCCCTTCAACTGTCTTCATACTGAGAAAAGTCTCATGAGTTACAGTTTATCATTTTTTTTCCATGTAGGAATGTAAATAGTTCAACTTTAATAAGTTCCTTATGATTTCTTTTTCCTCTTTACCTTCTCATGCTTCTCTTGCTTCTTGTATTTGAAAGTCAGATTTTCTGTTCAGCTCTGGTCTTTTCATCAAGAATGCTTGAAAGTCCTCTATTTCATTGAATGATCATATTTTCCCCTGAAAAGAACTCAATTTTTCTGGGTAGGTGATTCATGGTTTTAATCCTAGCTCCTTTGAGCTCCAGAATATCATATTCCAAGCTCTTTGATCCCTTAATGTAGAAGCTGATAGATCTTGTGCTATCCTGATTGTGTTTCCACGATATTCAAATTGTTTCTTCCTGACTGCTTGTAATATTTTCTCCTTGACCTTGGAACTCTGGAATTTGGCTATAATATTCCTAGGAGTTTTCTTTTGGGTATCTTTTCCAAGAGATGATCGGTGAATTCTTTCAATTTCTATTTTGCTCTTTGGTTCTAGAATATCAGGGCAATTTTCCTTGAGAATTTCTTGAAGGATGATGTCTAGGTTCTTTTTTTGATCATGGCTTTCAGGTAGTCCAATAATTTTTAAATTATCTCTCCTCCATCTATTTTCCAGGTCAGTGGTTTTTCCAATGAGATATTTCACATTGCCTTCAATTTTTTCATTTGTTTGGATCTGTTTTATAGTATCTTGATTTCTCATGAAATCATTAACTCCCATTTGCTCCAATCTAATTCTGAAGGAATTATTCTCTTCAGTGAGCTTTTGAAATTGCTTTTCCATCTGGCCAATTCAGGTTTTTAAGGCATTCTTCTCCTCATTGGCTTTTTGGGCCTCTTTTGCCATTTGAGTTAGTCTATTTTTTTAAAGAGTTATTTTCTTCAGTCAGGTTGTTGACTCCTTTTTGCGATTTTCTTGCATCATTTTCATTTCTCTTCCCAATTTTTCCTCCACTTCTCTTACCTGATTTTCAAAATCCTTCTTGAGCTCCTTCATGGCCTGTAATTAGTTCATATTTTTCTTGGAAGCTTTTGATGCAGGACTTTTGACTTCATTGACTTCTTCTGGTTCCATGTTTTGATCCTTTTTGTCCCCAAAAGAGGATTCTATGGTATAATTGTACTTCCACTGTTTGCTCATCTTGCTAGCCAAGTACTTGACTTTTGAGCTCTTTGCCATGGTAGAACTCTGCTTCCGGAGTGGAGAGATTCGTGTACTCAAATTGGTGGGGTTTTTGCAAATATTGTCAGAGCTATGAAGACAGCACCCTGTCTACAGACACCCCAAGCTCTGGCACACTGGCATTTCTCACCCCAGGACCACCACTCAAGACTGTGACCGAGATTCAAGTAGGTCAAAGCAAGAGTGACTACTCTCTGAATGGTCACTTGGTCCCCCTACAATCTGCAGGCCAGGAGCTCCTGAGGCAGCCCTGTGGCAGCTGCTGCAGCTGCTGCACCTCTGTTACCTGTTGTCCAGGGGGAGGCCAGACTGTGCTCTTCTGTCACCCAGTTCCAACAGAGTTCCCCACTTACCTTTTACTTTCTTTATGGCATTTATGGCTTTAGAAGTCTGGAAACCACCACAGCTGTTGGTGATTTACTCTCCTGAAGTCTACTCTGGCTGGTCTGTGCCTTTGCTTGGGGCCACCCCGGGTCTGGGACCACATGGCTCATGCAGGACTCCTGCTTCTGATTTCTTAACTCGTCAGGCTAGTACTTGGTACTAATAATGCTAGCACTTATTTGTTCATTCATTCATTAGTTAATTTTATCCTGTCCAACAGCCATCAGTACTCCTACCTATTGTCTTGAAAATATGTGCTGTTGATAATAAGGAGAACTGATGAGATTGAAGAAATTATTCCATTGCTGGCTGTAAAAATAATTCATAGCTCATAATTTGTTAATAGTGGGTTTACTATTCATACCCTTATAAATGAAGGGCAATGTTGTTATTTGGTCTGGATATCTAATTTCATCTATTTTAAGTTTTGAGGGATGGGCCTTATTCAGGCCAACTCCTCACTTGTTTAGACTTTTTCTTATCCCCAGAAGAAACTTGAATAACTCATCTAGCAATAGGCATAGATAGGGAGGGTACCTGGAGTTGATTTAGCTGAGTAAAGCTCTCCTGCTTGAGTTAACTACCATGATCTAATTGACAGACAATGGAGCGCCCTGGACCTCCCTGGGGCTGTTTCATGCTTAGGCGGTGAGAAAGTGAATTCTGTAGACTGAATCTTTAATCCGCTCAGCCAAACAAGTTTCAAAGAATATGTTTTAAGGAATAACTAGCCTAACTTTCATGGGGAGGTGAGGTTAGAATATTATTACTAACACTAAGAAGCAGTTGGTAAGGCAGTCCCTGTCACTTCAACTTGAACTTAGTGTTGAGGAAGACCTGCGTTTGAGTATGGCCTCAGGAGCTTACTAGCCTTTTTACCTTGGACAAATCACTTAGGTTTTCTGAATCCAGACCTTTCCCTTTGGAAAGGATCTGGTTTGATACCATATCATATTTCTTCCAGATCTAAATCTAGGATCTGATGACCCATATACAGAGATAGATATATTTTGCAGCCTAAAAGTCTTAATAAGTTATCTGGGGCACTGACTGAGAAGATAAATAAATGTTATCCCATTCAGTTTTTGTCACAGTTGGGACTTGCATGATTCCATATTTTCTGCATTCTGCTTTTCTTCTGTTGTTGTTAATTCATGACCTAGATGTCATTAAGTTCAAGGAAAAACTATGTGATGGAGAATTGCTTAATTGCATAGGACAAAAAAAAAAGGAACTTTCTGTGCCTTTAATAAATGATGTCATATCATCAGAAGATTCTCTACTTTCTCCTTGACACCTTTCTATATAAATAGACAAATGCTGAAAAAATCTAGATTGTTTTGTAAAGATACTTCTTTCCTTAAAACATTCATCTCTTAAGAGAGGCCTGATTTGTATAATTAGGAGGGTCATCGATGTGTACCTGATAGGGACTAAGGATCTTTGCTGCTCAGTATTGGCTTAGAAAACCACAAATTAACATTACCTGTGTGGTATTATATTTTTATGCATTTTATTAAACTTTTCCCAGTTATATTTTAATCTGCTCGGTCTGTACTTAGGAGTTTTGGCTTGGGGGAGTTTGACACCTCTAAACTGGAGCATCTGGTCCAATCCAGTCATTTTACAAATGGAGAGACTAAGGGCTAGGAAGCAAAGTGACACAGAAATAGTAAGAATCAGGAAAGATTTCAAATCTGAACTCTAGAGCCAGTGATCTTTTGAAGGTATCACATTGAATGGCAGGGAGAATCAGCCTATTTTAAAATTTTTAGTTGTATAAAGCAAGATTTTTTTTCCCCCTGATGTGCTCAATTTTGTTGTATTTGGTGAATTTTCTGGTACTTGGATGCTCCAATAACATATCATCAGATATCCTTAGGAAATCTGGAATCTGAAACCTTTGCCAAGCTAAGAAAGACAGAAAACTCACAAACATGTACATTTGGAAACTACATACAGTATGTTAAGTCGTTCTGAGTCAGGGACAATAAACTGTGTATTCTCTTCACTTTAAATTGAGGAAATGTGGACAGGAAAAGGTTTTAAGTGTGAAAGTCTTTCTTGTTTCATTATATGTTCCTCTATATGAATAGACCGGTGATTTAATGAGAACCTCTCAAAAGAAAGACTGAAATGAATTCATAATAAAATAGTCTAGCTTTTACCACTGACTGTTTCCTTAATAATCTTATTACTGTAGCTATATTTTGAAAGGTAATTTTCTTCCTTTTATCTTGGAAATATTGACATATTTAGATATCATAATAAGAGTATGTTGACAGAATTGCCAGTAAATTCTGTTTAGGCAATGCTATATGAAGCTTCTGAGCAAGATTTTCAGTCTTGCTAGGCAGAATAGTCAACAGCATGAAATATAAGGGAGGGAAATGTCCTTATTTGAGAAGGCAAATAATTCTTTGTTTGTTCAGCTGCTAGCTTTCTTTTGTGATGCCTGTCAGGTATAATAGAGTCAGGCTTTTAATGATATAGTCAGGTTTTTTTCATATTTGAAAATTATGTCTTTTGACTATTTTCCCCATCAATCATTACAAAATAGAAGCCAAAATGTAATATTATAAGGTTATTATTATTATTAAAATAAATGAATCAAACAAATTTAAAATGCAAGGGGGATATTTCCTCATATTACAACTGTAAACATGTATGCATTTTATGGATTAGGAAATAGATGAACAGTGAAACCAGATTACTTGTATGAGGTCACACGATGAGTCAGTGTTAGAATGAATAACCCGTAATAAAACCTAGGTCCCCAGACTGCAAGTCTGGTGCCATAAACAAGAAGCTAATATAGATGGGGTTCTTTGACTAGAGAGTTATTGCAATGAAATGAGTTAAGAGAAGTATGACTTGTAGTCAGTGTTTATAGCTTGTTCTAAACTACAGAATATCCTTCTGAAAGTATTATTCTCCTTCCTCTTAAATTATCTAAGCAAAGTGTGAAAATATAGCTGTTATGTGAGAGATAAAACTGTTTTTCCCAATTAGTAGCCAAACAGTGAATGTCCTGATAGAGAATCCTCACATTTTTCTTCCCCCCCCTTTTTGTGATAATCTGTCTCTAAATTATGTAAAGCATTTTGAGCATATAATGTAGTGTATTTATTGTAAAATTACATTTGACACGTTGATTATGGAAACTACAGGTGAGATATGGGAGAAATTTGATATGGTGTGAATGAGTCAGTATACTAGTTTATAGCATACTAGCTTTAGTGTAATGATGACATAAATTATTTTGAAGAATTATCTGTCTTCCTGAACAAATTTTATAAATTGATTTTTAGTCAGTTTGGACATATTCTTAGATATGTTAATGTGTGTGTGTGTGTGTGTGTGTGTGTGTGTGTGTGTATGTGGTACAATGGGGGACTCAGATGGAGTGTTGTATTTTGGGAAAGAACAAAAAAAAGGGGACTCAAACTTGTTTTCTACTTCCAACCATTAGAAACCTGTATTAATCACAACATTCAAAACTGACACTAAACCCAATAGTCTGTATCCTTTTTAAAGGCTATGTCATTTTCCCGAAATGCTCAAAATTCAATAAAATTCAGCATTCCCATTGGAACATACTGACGCCTCCTCCATTAGTCAATGTGCAATAATATTCAGTTGTATCAGTAAGATCAGAGATTTCCCCTAATAATGAAGATTTTAATCCATTCATTCCTACCCATTTTATGTGGGCATCTATGCTCTGAAAAGTTGATCATAGAGTACTACCCAGTGTGCCTCTAGTTCTTCTGATGTCATGAGGATAGTCATGAACAATGGGGCTCTCTATGAACTATACCTCACTCTCACCTTATGATCAAACCATTTTTATTGGTAATACTAGCTTGTGTTAATAATAAAAGAGATAGAGAGATAGGATGATAGATTATCGATGTTTCCAAAAGACTACATAATTTTCTTTCAGTCCTCAATCTCTGAAATATGAAGAAAGGTATTCTTATTCCATTTTTACAGATAAGGAAACTTAAACTCAAAGAGAATAAGAATTTTAGTGCCAACTACTGTATTTAATATCAGAGGATCTATGATTCATTCATGTCCCAGCCACTTGACTCCAGTATGACCTGGGGTAAAACCTCTTTAAGTATCAGTCCCCTCTTTCTGAAATAGGTATTGGACTAGCTGAAGTAATTACATAATTATATAAACACATATGTAAGACATAATGAATACAAAATAAATTAATCACTTCCACAATTCCTTCCCAACTTCTAAGCCTGTGATCCTTTGACCATATGACTTGCTCATGTTTACACAGGTAGTAAATTGTAGAACTAAGATTCAAACCCAGGTATTCTGATGCCAAATCCTTTGGTCTTTTCCTCATGCAACAGAGCCTTGCTCTATGGCTTCTGTGGTCTCCAAATTATAAGAAATTGAAAAGCAAGAGGCAAAAGAAGACATTTACTAAAGGGGACTATATTCTCAGGTGTGCATGTGTGCGTGTGTGCGTGTGTGTGTGTGTGTGTGTGTGTGTGTGTGTGTTGGAGTGAGAATCTGAACTAGAGAGATTTATTCTGGGAAAGAACCAAAAGAGGAAACTCATGTTAGTTGATTTCCTACCATAAAGCATCTTAAACTAATGCTGGACTCAGTAGAAAACCAAGCAAATATTCTGAGTCTTAGTTTGGAAAATGTACAGAAGAACCAGGTAACTTGGAAATAGGGAGGAGCCAAGTGCTTATTAAAGAAATAACTTCTGGGTATACCTCATTAGAACCTGGAACCATGGATGAATTTTATTTGTCCTAGAGAACTGCTTTCCAGGGATATACTAAACCAGATGCTTAGCAAGAATTTGTTGTCCCTGATGTTGCTAGATTTTGTTCTCAGTCATCATAAGAACTTGGAAGGTGGAGGTTGAGATTGACTGGGTTGACCCCATATTTGGCAACCTCATACTTCCACTTCTACTTAACTTTGTGATTCCGATATTTTTCAGCTGAGTCCAAAAGACTTTTCCCTTTTTTAACCTGCTTGTACTCTCTCCCTATCCACAACAGTTGTGCTCATCTATATTTTATATCTTTCCTTACTCTCCTATTCTGCTGTGCCCTCTAGGATACCTACTCTACTGTTATTGAACTCTCTTTTACCCTCTGTCTCTTATTTTCACACTTATATCATGGAAACCTGGTTCTCTACAGAGAACACTGAGGATGCTGACTCCCAGGAGTATCTCTTATCACTCTCTCATTGCTTCTTCTTCCTTCTCTCATCACCACTTTCCCTTTTTCTCTATTCCTCTACCCCCAACACACTTGCTGGGACAGAAGTGAGTGCTTAGTCATTGTTCCTTAGTACAATTTCCAGATCCTTTTATTATAGCCAATATTCTGCAGCTTTTATTTATTTAGTTTTTTTTTTATTTGCAGAGATTTTTTTAAGTACCTATCAATCAGTTACTCAATAAGCATTTATTAAGTGCCTACTATGTGTCAGTCAGTGTGCTAAATTCTGGGGATGCCTCCTCCCCAAAAAAGAAAGTCTCTGCCCTTGAAGAACTTAAGACTTAAGACATTTAGCACTATCCTAAAGCATACGAAGTAGTCATAAAACTGTATGTGAAATTGACATCTGTAAAAAATCAGCAATCATTTATTAAACACCTTCTTTGTATAAGGCACCATTCTAAAGTGCTGAGGAGAACAAGCTTAAAATGAACCAGTTCTGCTCTCAAGATGCTTCCCTTCTAAATGTCAAACCCTTGTAGTATCTTTGCCAAGAAAACCTTAAACGCAATCATGAAGGATTAGACATAACTGAAAATGACAGAGCCACAACAACTCTGCCTCTTAATTAATTGGAAGTTAATAATGATAACTAGCGTTCGTATAGTGCTTTGAGGTTTGCCAAGTTCTTTAAATATGTTATTTCATTTGATCCTCACAAAACCCTGGGAAGTAGAGGGTATTATCCATGTCTCCATTTTGAAAATGAGGAAACTGAGCCAGAATTTAAGTGACTTGCTTAAGATCACACAGCTAATGTCAGAGGTAGTGTTTGAACTCAGATCCTACTCTTTAAAGTCCAACATTTTATTCACTGTGTCATCTAGGTGTCTCTGGATGAATATTCCACCTGATATATGGGTAAAAAGTTGGCACAGCAGACAGGAGCGGGGGTAGGGAAACTGGGACTCATAGAATCTTGGAACCACATCATGTCAATCCTTGCCTCAGGTCCCCTCCATCAACTTCGAAGAGTCGTTATGAAGATCAAATCAATCAGTCATCAATAAATAGTTATTAAGCACCTACTATATGTTAGACACTGTGCTATGAGATATTTATAAAAAGAGCTTAGCACTGTGCTTGGCACATGCACATAGTAGGAGCTTAACAATACGTATCGATGACTTATTGATTCATGGGTACTTAAATTATGTTATTTGCTACTCCCTCAAAAAAGTATAGCTTATTTTTAAAAATAAAATTATTAACATGTGAAC
The DNA here is from genome assembly GCA_028646515.1 of Pseudochirops corinnae. Taxonomy (NCBI): domain Eukaryota; kingdom Metazoa; phylum Chordata; class Mammalia; order Diprotodontia; family Pseudocheiridae; genus Pseudochirops; species Pseudochirops corinnae. The sequence goes on along the minus strand of JAQQSV010000264.1, from coordinate 102,987 downwards.
AAAGATGCTTCCCCTCTAATAGTAGTCTTTTGTGTCAGCTAGTGGAATCTGATTATTCCAGGAAATAAAGAAAAGCCACTTTTCATAGTTTTTTAAATAGATTCTGCTTGGGTGTTTGTTGAAGGTGAGCACAGTAACACCTTGGTTAGTAAGTCCTCTGGAACGTTACCAAACAACAAGAACAACAAAAACCAAAAAAAACAGAACTTTGTCCTTTAAAAAAAAAGTGATTCCAAATTCAGCATTCCTTCACTGTACCATGCTGTACTGCCAGAATACAAATATATCAGATTAAGATATTTTAACATTATGTATTACACTTAAAAATCTGGAAGCCTTTCTCCAGTGAGAAATTGAGGTACATTAAATTGCTTAAATTTTCCATTGGAATTTAAAATTGTTCTAAGGCTTTGATTCTGAAATTTATTTTTATGGCCATGGCTCACAAATTAAAGTAAATTTGGCTCATTGTTGATGTTTGAAATAAGATCCAAGCAACGCTGCTCCAAAATTTACGTTGACAAAGTCTTCATCCTAGAGAAAAACTAAAGAGCTCAGGGTGTTAGCAAACAGTTTCATCTTTGACTAATTCTCATTATTAATGCATAATGGTGATGTGAGGAAAAATGAGCTTTGACACAGAATAGCTTGCCACAGATAATTTTAGAGTAGCATGTAATTTTAGCTCCCCATGGAAGCAGATCTAACTATATCTTTTTTCTTGCTTTCTAAGAAACATTTGCCAACGTGCTATACTTCACTTGAAGTAGTAGGTATATTTATGTACTGTGTGTGAATCAATAGGTGTGCCTACATGCTTTTTTAAGGAAAGTGAATAAGCATTTATATTTCACCTGTTATGTACCAGGCCCTATGCTAAACACTTTAAAAATACTATCTTATTTTATCTTCACATCAACCCTATCATTTACTAGTATTACTCCCATTTTACAGATGAGGAAACTGAGGCAAACAGATTAAGTGTCTTGAAAGGTCATGCAGCTTGTTAGAATCTGAGACTGGATTTGAACTCCTGTCTTCCTGAGTCCAGGGCTAGCTTTCCATCCACTTCCCATGTATTACCCCACCACTATCCTTTTGTAAATACCTTTTGTAAGAGGTAGGCTCTGAGTTACTACTACAGCAATATTTTACGTTTTTGAAAGAGCTGTAATTTTTATCATGTACGTTTTAGGTGCCTACATAAGGCAGCTAACATAGATTCATTGATTCTTCCTAAACATTTCAGGTGTGGTTTGTAGGGAAAAAATGTGTCAAAATGATCTCTTCAAAGAAAATAAGGAGAAAGACAGTTATGGTTCAGTTTTTATAGTTGAAACTTTTTTTTGTTACATATCCCACAACTCTGCTGGCCTGACCATGGTGTGTGAGTGACTCTAGGAAAGTCTTTTGATTTTCCTTTGGTCCCCAAATAGTTGCTGCTGAACACAATTGTTATCTTGTAACAGAAGTAATGGTGTAATAGATAGAAAGTTTGCATGAAAGTGATGCTTTTTTAAAATTTGTTGTTTTCTAAAAAGATTAAAGGCAGCCACTCCTTTCATCATACATCTAAAGTATTCTTTATCTTTATTTGTGCTGAATTTCTGACGTCCTCCGTGTTTTCTTTTTACATGAAGCTTCCCAGCTAAATTGGGGGGGAAAAAAAAAACAACAACTTTTGTGTGCGTGTTAGTATCTTGATATTTTAAATTCTAATAATATTTCCTTTGTGGTATAATTTTGGGTTTTAGATCACTTCTAACTTCCCATTTCACTACCTGAAAGCCAGCTTTTTTCCTTAGTCATCCATTGTTGATATCAGAGAACTTCCAGTCTTACTATGATCCTCCCACACAGGTGTCAGATTTAATAATACCATTGCCACTGTTAACTTAGTTGTTCAATACCACTCCTCCAAGCAACTCTTGCTGGTTTTATGAAATAAGGATTAGTTATTACTGTTCATATTTGTATAAAATCTTTCCATGGTAGTTTCCTTTACAAAATAAAGCTCACTTGAGCTTATGCATTAAAATATTTAGTTATTACTTATGTGCTTAAGAATAAACTCATTTCCTTCATTTTAAATAAGTGAGTTTTTTAAAATCATAAGCAAAATAGTAATGTTTAAGGTACATTTATATAATGTGACTAATATTCCCTGCCTATCACAAAACCTGTATTAGCTTAGGGAAAGGGAAAAATGAAGCAATTATTTGGATAACCACTCTAGAAGTTTCTCTAAGTCATCCAGATAGTTTTAAAAATAGCTTGATATGTTGATATACACCTTGATAATAGAGAGTGCTGGCAAACCCCTTTCAGACTTTGGATTTATATAAAGCTTGTGAAAAACCAGGCATTCAGATAGGTAAAAGAGACAATGACCTCAATTGAGCCTGGGGTTTTGCTGTCTCAGTTCCTGTTTCCAAATCTACATATGTACATGGAAGAAAAGAGGAAACTTTGAACTTGAAATATGGGGACTGAATCCCAAAGATGAGAAGAGTAGTTCCAAGAAAAGACTTAAATCCTAAGGGCATGGCCAGCGTTGTTATTTAATTCTCATGTATTTATTGTTGTATCATGTGCTATATGTATTCTAGCTACTACCTGGGTTGGTGTCTTACTACCACTCCCAACTCCCACCCACACTAAACTATAAAGTGTTTGAAAGGAGAAACCATGTCTTAGCTAAGGGGTACTATCTCTCCAGTGCCTAGCACAGTGCTCTGTGCACAATAGAAGGTAGGACTTGAAGGAAGCCAGAGAATTCAAGAGGCAGAGGTGATGAGGGAGAGAGAGAGGAAAGGCAGGTTTGAGGGACAGTGGCAAAAATTTTCCGAGTCAGGAGATGGAGTGAAAAACAGAAAGTGTGTGAGGAACAGCAAAAAGGCCAGAATGTACATGAATCACAAAGTACATAATAGAGTGCATAGTTTAAAAAGGATGGAAAGGTAAGAGCAAACTAAATTATAAAAGGCTTTGAATGCTAATATGGGCTTTTTTCACTTTACACTGGATATGATAGTGAACCACTCGAATTTTTAAAATGGGAGTTTAGAGAAGACTGGGATAAGGTCAGGCTTAGAGTTTAGGAAGATTTCTTTGACAGCCAAGTGGAGGATGAGTTAGAATTGTCAGTGTTGAGGCAACAAGACTAACCAAAAGGATATTGCAGTAGGCCAGGTGGGAGTTAACGGGGACCTGAAACAGGGTGGTCTCAGTGTCAAAGGAGAGGAAGGGATGCTGCAAAGGTAGAATCGGGAGGACATGGTGACAGATTGGATATTGGGAATGAGAAGGATTGAGGAGTTAAGGATGACACACACCTTGGGTGCAAGCCTATGTGACTGAGAGGATGGTGGTGCCCTCAACAGTGATACAGAAGTTTGGTAGGGGGGAAGGTTTGAGAAAAAAACAAAAATGAGATCAGTTTTAGACATTTTGATTTAAGATGTCCACAGGAAATCCAATTCAAGATGTTCAAAAGGAACTTGGAGATGTGAGACTGGGGGTCAGCAGACATATTAAGGCTGTCTAACTAGATTTGAGAGTAATCATAATAGATATGAAAATTGAATCCATGGGATCTCAGGAGTCAGTCACCAAGTGAAATAATATAGAGAAAGAAGAGAAAAAGGACCAGGACAGAAGGCACCCAGGATTAGCAGGTGTGCCCTGAATGAATGAAGATAAAGTGAAAGAGAGTGAGGAAAAAATGATCAGACAGGTAGAAGGAGAACCAGGTTAGAAAAAATGTCACCTAGAGAGATTAGAATATTAAGGAAATGACTCTGATTAACGAGGTCAAAGGCTGCAGAGAGGTCAGAAAGCTGAAATTTGATACAGGGCCATTAGTTTTGGTAATTACACAATCACTGGTAGCTTTGAAGAGAGCAGTTTCAGTTGCATGATGAGATTGGAAGTTAGTCTGTATAGAGTTAAGAAGAGAGTGAGAGAAAAGCGGAGGCATAGATTGAACATGACCTTCACCGGGAGTTCAGCCACAAAAAGGAGAGATGTGGAACAATAGATGGTGGGGATGAACAAATTAACTGAGGTTTTTTGTTATTTGCATTCTATGGGAGAAACATGGATATGTTTGTAGATAGTAGAGAAGAAATCAACAGACAGGGAGAGATTGAAGATAAGTGAGGGAGTGGGGTTGATGGAGGAGGCAATTTGCTGGAAAACTAAGAATGGAATGAGATCATTTGTGCATGTAGAGGGGTTTACCTTGGAAAAGTGAAGGACTACCTTTCATATAAGATAGGGGTGAAGGAAGAGATAGATGCAAAAGATACCTGACAAATGAGGCAGATGGCCTCTTTTTTTCTTTCTAAAGTACAATATGAGGCATGATCTCAGCAGAGAGGGAGAGAGTGGTAGGGATTGGAATGTTTGAAAAAATGCTGTAGTAAGTGGGATAGTGAGGGAATTAGAAAGGTATAAAAGGTTCTCCTTGCAGTTGTAAGGGTGCAATTAAGGTTAGATAGCATAAATTTATAGTGGACCCAGCCAGTATGGTTTCCTGATTTTTCTGACTCCATTCTGCTGCCGTACTGTGGACTTTGATATAAGATGAGTGAAATATGGAGTCTGGTTCAATCATACATATGAGTAGCCAGGTTATTATTTTTTTTAATTGCAGATGTAGATCTTTCATGAACAACAAAATGGTTTCATTTCTTTTGATGAGTAGATACAATATCAATCTCTTCTGTTTGGAGATAGATCAGATTTAGTTCCTAAACCTGTCTATAAAGTTGCTATTGCTTGATTCCATGTATATAGACAATAGAGAATCAGAAAAGATGCTCCCATTTTTAAGTTTCAAACTTAAAACTTTCAAGTTGAGAAAACAAAATGGGAATTCTGGCTCTGTTGAATGGAACCACCTACAGAACATTTAATGACTAGTGAAATATCCCAATCAAAAGATGTCCCGAAGAAGAAAAAAATAAAAGTTAACAACTGGGCCTCTGCACCATACATTTTCATATTTTCTTTCCAATGCTTGCTCTAGTCTAATTACTTTTCAGTCAGCAAGCAATTTCTTATAGGTTTGTTTGTGTCAAATTCGCAAAATACTGTTTCTTAATCATAATAGCTAATATTTATACAGTTCTCCAAGGTTTACAAAATGCTTTATATGTATGTATTATATTGTATTATATATTATATGTATTATTCTCATTATTCTTTATGACCATTCTGGATGATGGATGGATGCTAATATTCTTCCCAATTTATAGATGAAGAAACAGATGCAGGTTAACTGACTTTCCCCTGCTTACACAGTTATTGAGTGCCTAAAGTAGTACTTGAATTGTCTTCCTTGTCCCAAGTCTAGTGTTCTATTCACAGCACCATTTAGTTGCTGCCTTTATTGAGAGTAAAGAATTTCTGACATTAAATGCAATTTATTTGAGGCTTAAAAACTTTAGTATTATATTTTAAAACTTCATTGCCTTTCTGGGACTCAGTTTCTATATCTTTAAAATGATATAGGTTGGATTTTGATTGTAGTATCATAGATCTGGAGCTAGAAATGGTCTTAGAAGTTAAGGCAAACTCCTAATTGAATGAGGAAATTGAAAGGTTAAATGATTTGTCTAAGGTCACTCAGGTCATAAGGAGGTCAACTAGCATCCAAACTTGATTCCTTAAACTTCCAAATCTACCTTAAATTTCACCATATTTTTTCTTCCATTTAAAAAGTCCTATGATGCTGTGAGTTTTCAGTAATCTTCAGAAAGTAATCTTGTTTACAAGCTTGATACACTGAAAATGCCCCTAGAGATCACATTGGCAAGAACTCTAGCCATGATAACTGCATTCAACTTTCAACAAGCCAGTTAAACATTTTACTTTTTAATAGGTTTAGGTCTAAGCCTACTGTCTCTAAGAATAACTGAATATTCATTGTTAAAAGAGTCATACTAGGTTTTTCCCATTGACTCTTGGGTATAAAATTTCCATTTCCTGGTTTCTTTTTTTTTTAAAGATTGAGTATTTTTATATTACTTAGGCTCAAAATCCACAAAAGTCTTTGAAAGTTGTTTGTCTTTGCAGTATTGTTATTATAATAAAAATTGTTGTACTAGTTCTGCTCATTGTATTCTCTGTGTTTATGAAAGTCTTCCCAGGTCTGACCTGTGATTTTTGTAACTCCTCTTAAGGAACATATCCTCACCTTCTCTGCATTTTATTATCTTTTATATTTTGAAATTTTATTATTTATTTTTAGCTTTCTTTTAAAAAAATGTACCAAATTCACTCCCTTTGTCAACCCACTCCATTATCCATTGAGAAGGTAAGGAATATGATATCAATTTTACGTGTAAAATCACGTAAGACATATATTCATATTAACCATGTTGCCAAAAAAAAAGAGCAAGAAAAATAAAGTGAAAAATTATGCTTTAATTTGCACTTGGATTTGATCAATTCTTTCTCTGGATTTCACATTTTTCATCCTGGGTGATTTGGAATTGTCTTGGAACATTGTCTTGCTCACAGTAGTTAAGTCACAGTTGATCATCATTGTTACAATGTTGTTATTCCTACATGAAATGATCTGCTTCTGCTCACTTCCTTTTGCATCAGTTCATATAGGTCTTTCCAGGCATTTCCAAAATCATCTCTTTTGTCATAGCTTATAGCACAGTAGCAATTCCGTTACATTTATATACCACAGCTTGTTCAGCTATGTCCTAGTTGATAGGGCATCAATCCGATTCTTGGTCACAACAAAAAGAATATCTATAAATAGTTTTGTACAAATAGGCCCTTTTCCTTTCCCTTTCATCTCTTTGGGATAGAGACCTGGGAGTTAGTCGTATTGCTGGGTCAAAAGATATGCACAGTTTTACAGCCATTTGGGCATAGTTCCAAATCGTTCTCCTGAAGGGTTGGACCAGTTCACAGCTCCACCAACAGTACATTAGTATCCCTATTCCTCTCCAAGATTTGTCATTTTCCTTTTATGTCATGTTAGCCAGTCTGAAAAGTGTGAGGTTATATGTCAGAGTTGTAATTTATGTTTCTCTAATCAATAGCAATTTTGAGCACTTTTTCATATGATTATAGATAACTTTGATTTCTTCTTCTGAAAACTGTTTATATCTTTTGGTCATTTATCAGTTTGGACATGGCTTATGATTTTTTTTTAATAAATTTTACTCAGTTCCTTATATACGTATTTGCATACATACATATATATGTATATATGTATTCATATATCTTTCCTTATATATGTATACACACATACATGCATACATATATATATATATATATATCTATCTTTATATTTAGGTAGATAGAGACAGGTAGATAGAGCTTTATTTGTGTGAAGTGTTTCTAATTGTATTAGTGTCGTTCCTGAGTTTGACTTAGCAGTTTACTCCCAAGTATTTTCCATTGTCTGCAATTATTTCAAATGTAATTTCTCTATCTCTTCCTGCTATATTTCATTGATAATATATAGAGATGCTGATGATTTTATGTGAATTTATTTCATGTTCTGCAACTCTGTTAAAGTTGTTAATTGTATCAGCTAATGTTTTAGCTGATTCCTTAGGCTTCTCTAATTATATCATCATATTGTCTGTGAAGACTGATATTTTTGTTTTCTTATTGCCTGTTCTATTCCCTCAATTTTTTTCTTCCCTTATGACGATAGTTAATATTTCTAACATAATATTGAATAACAGTCATGATAATGGACATCCTTGCATCACCCCTCTTCTTAGTGGGAAGGCTTCTATTTTATTCCCCTTACAAATAATGGTTGCTCTTGGTTTTAGATAGATACTACTTATTTCAAGTAAAGCTCCATTTACTCCCATGCTTTCTATTGTTTTTAATAGGAATGAGTGTTCTCTTTTTATCTAAAGCATTTTTGGCATCTATTGAGATAATATAATTTTTTATTAATATGGGCAATTATGCTGAATTATGCTGATAGTTTTCCTAATATTGAACCAGCTCTGCATTCCTTGCATAAATCTTAACTGATCATAGTGTATGATCTTTCTCATATGTGCAATTCATTATTTTGAAAAGGATATAACAAAGACTCTGATTTCTAATATTAAATTCAGTATCTTGGAAAGTTCTAGGTTATATGATTTTTAAATAAACCTGCTGAATTAAGTTTCTTCAGCATTAGAACTCTGGACACCAGGTAATGATTTTTTGAACCACTGTAGTTCATAAAGGCTGTTTACTAAGACACAGATATGCCTTAACCTGCAGAAGTAGAAGTACTCCAGTTGTGCTATTTCTATTTATTGCTCATTTTCAGTTATATTTTAAATTTAAATCATGGTGGTAAAGGCACTTTCTCTTAAGTCAGAGAACGTAGGTTCAAATCCTGACCCCAATGATTTTTTTCAACTGATGTGACCTTGGACAAATCACTAAACCTCTTTAGAACTCAGTTTCCTCATCTATAAAATAAGGAGGTTTAACTAAATGGGCTAGGCTGTTCTTGTTGACTATATATCTGTCATCCTATGAAATTGACCTTTGTGGGCCTACTGGGGAATATATTTTAAAAATTAATGAATATATTGGTTATTCAGAGATTGGAATGCATTAAATTTGGAGACTGGAATCCATTAAATAATGCATTCCAATTTCCAAATAACCAGTATTTTAATTGGCTCTTAAAACTATATATTTATATATTAGAACCTTCCTTGGTTTTAAAGTACCTCAAAGGATAGTTATAACATCCATGCAATTAGAAAGTAGTAATGACATAATATTTACAGTATATTAATATTGATATATTAATGGATCTGTGATCTCATCAAATGAAGTATTCCTTCCAACATTTGAGTGGTTATGAATTTCATTTAGGAGTCTCTGAAGTATTTTATGGCTTACTGCAATCACCCCAGTGTCATCAGCAAAAAGGAACATCAGAAAGACCTTATCATCTTTAAGAGATATTTCTTCAGTTTGGACTTTACACTGGATGTCACCAATTACAGCAGTGTAATATTCCACAGAGAAGAAGAATTTTATAATCTCAAAACTGATGAAAACCAGAAGATAGAAGTTTTCGCTGATCTTATTGTTTATTGATTATACAAAGGCATTTTATTCAGTAAGGCAATATATGCAGGGGTATGGTGAAGCCAGTATTAATTGACTGGAAAGAGCTAATTGTGAAATTTTCTGTGTGAGCATCTACATCTTAGAAATTGACAAATAACTAAAAATCATGGCTAGGTTTGTTGATTATCTAAATTTAAGAAAGTTATGGAAAATATAATTATGAAGGTTAAATTTACAAGATAAAGATATATACAGATATACACACATGTATATATGCTACAAAAATATATGTCAGTTGTTAAACTTTTAGCAACACACTCATGAACATATATTACAATTATTAGAGATTCCTATAGATATCTAAAACAGAAATTAATATCTTTGCTTTAGAGATTTTATATGCTTAATATGAAACAAATCACAAAATAGGGAGACCTGCATTCAATAATCATACTTACTCATGATATTGCTAACCTTCCAAAAATTATAAGGAAGTAAAAACATTGGTTATATGTAAATGTAGCAATATTTTCAGAACTTCATGCCATTTTCATAACTCCAATAGCCTTCAGTATTACACATTGCGAATAATCATCCTTCTTAAAATCAAATAAAATATATTCCCAATCTAATGGTGGACTACTAAAAGGCTATTTTTGCTAGTGAAATTTTAAATAAAGTTATATTTAAAGAAAATTATGTTATAAACTTATATTTAAACAGTTACATATAAAACACTACAGGAAGAGATAGAGGAATTGCATTTAAAATGACAGCAGACAATGTAAAATACTTGAGCATCAACTACCCAGTCAAACATACCCAGGAGCTACATGAATGCAATTGGAAAACGCTTCACACAAAGTACCAGTGAACCAGTGCAAGTAAGTTTTTTAAAAATCTAAACTCATCAGAGACAACTGAAATGGTAATCACTTTTTAGAGGCAGTAATTGCTTCTTTTTAAAAATGTCTATTTTTTTTTAAAAATCATACTTTTTTCCCTTCTTTCTACTTTCCCTTCTATTATAAGAAAACAAATACAAAACCCTTGTATCATATAATCAAAATGAAGGAAAACAAATTCCACCATGGCCAGATCTATGTGGGCAGCATCCTTCATCATCAGTCTTTTGTAATCTTTCATGGTCGATCATTACATTGAGAAGTTCTTAAGTATTTTAGAATTACTCATTTTTACAATATTGATATAAAGTATAAATTTTTCTTGTTATGTACACTTCACTCTGAGTCACATCATATAAGTCTCCCCCAGTTTCACCAATATTATCTCTTCATTTCTTGTAGCACAATTGTATGCCATTTTATAAACAAAAATTTATTCAGCTATTCCCCAAGTGATGGATACCCACTTTCCAGTTCCTTGCCCCTACTAAAAGAGTTACTATGTAAGTATTTTTGTACATATAGGACCTTTTCCTCTTTCATTGTTCTCCTTGAGGTATATTCTAATTAGTGGTATTCCTGAATAATAGGGCAAGTGGAGTTTAGTAATATTTTGTACGTAATTCCAAATAGTTTTCCAGAATGGCCAAATCATATTCACAGCTCTACCAGTAATGCAGCAATGTACTTATTTCCCACAATGCCTCCAACATTTTTATTTTTTTCCTCACAAGAAATAGAAAATTTAATTAATCTAGTCTCAGGGAGCAAAAAGAAATTGAACAAATGATAAATGAATTGTAAAAGTATGCGTGTGGGGGAGAGGTGCGGTGGAAATCCAGGGCCAAATGGATAAAACAAATTCTAGCAAACATTAAAAGAAAAATTAGTTCCAAACTGTAAAAACAGAAACAGAAGAGATCCTATAAAATTCCTTTTATGATACAAATATGGTCTTAGTACGTAAACCAGGAAGATTCAAAGCCAAGAAAGAAATTGACAGATCAGTATGCCGATTATTATTATTATGAGTATGATTATTATATATAATCATCTATATAAATATATAAGTAATGATCATGAAGGCAAAAATATGAAATAAACTATGAGAAAAGAGGCTCCCGTTATATTCTACAAAGAACAGAGGTGGAGAACCTGTAGCCTCAAGGCCATATGTGGCTGTGTAGGTTCTCAACTGCAACCCTTTGACTGAATTCAAACTTCACAAAACAAACACCCTTAATAAAAGGATTTTTTCTGTAAAACTTGGATTCAGTGAAACAGAAACCTAGAAGGTCACGTGTGTCCTCAAGGCCACAGGTTCCCCACCCTTGAATTACACGCTGACTGGATTGGATTTATACCAAGAGTTCAGGTTTGATTTCATATTGATATTAATAACTAATAAATAAAGTTGATTTTATAACAGGAACAATAAAAAAGCATACAATTGGGGGCGGCTAGGTGGCACAGTGAACCGGGTGGAACACCAACCCTGGATTCAGGAGGACCTGAATTCAAATCTGGCCCCAGAAACTTAACACTTACTAGCTGTGCAAACTTTGGCAAATCACTTAACCCCAAATGCCCTGCCTTCCCATCTCCAAAAAAAAAAAAAGCATACAATTATATTTGTAAATGTAGAATGAACCTTTGATGCAATACAATAATTTGCATTAAAACCACTATAAAAATATGGGAATGAATGGATCTTTCCTTATATTTGGCATGGAGATAATATAAAGTCCCTTCCAGTCAATTAAGGAGTAAAGCAGTGATGTCCCTGGTCGTCATTTCTATTTGACATAGTGCTAGAAATGCTAGTTATAGCAATCAGACAAGAAAAAGTAATTGTGAATAAGCATAGGCAAAGGAGAATTTAAATGATTGCTTTGTGCGGGTGATATAGTATACTTAGAGAACCCTAGAGAGTCAACTAAAAATTAATTGAAAAAATAAATTCGGCAGTGAATCCACACAAGCCTTTTTCTGTAATACCAATAAAATCCAAATTATGTTTAAAATAACTAGAGAATGTGTAAAACACTTGAAAGTCTCTTTACTGACCTATACTAATGGATATATGATACAACTATAAAACACTTTTTGTGGAAATAAAGACCTAAATAAATGGAGAAATATTAATTGTTTATATGTAAGCTGAGCCAATATAATAATAAAAAAAAGCCAGGATTCACTTATTCAGTAAATACTATATCCATTCACTATCAAAGGATTACTTTATAGAACTAGATAAAATGATTTAAAAATTCTTCTGGAAGAACAAAAGGTCAAGAATCTCAAGGGAAATAATGGAGGCGGGGAAGTGAGAATGAAAGGGGATCTTGGAAAACTAGATCTCAAATTATACTAACAAAGCAATAATTATTTTTTAAAAAAAGTTACTTGTTAAAAAAAAAACAGATCAACTAGTTGAAAATATTAGTATAAAATAAAAAAACAAAAAACACTTAGTAGCATGGTATTAGACAAACCCAAAGGTTTCAAATACCAAGATAAGGAATCATTATTTGACGGAAATTTTTTCAAATGTGTGAAGAGTTCTGTTTCTTTGAAAAAGATGATCTAGTCAAAAGTAGGAAATTACTTGGCAATTGAAAAGCCTAAATATCTCAACTTTCTTTTCAAGTTTATGGGGAAACAGGAAAAAAAGGGTGAAGACTACTAGCTACATAATCTAAATATTATAATTTTCACCTGGTAACATGCTGAACTATCCGTTTAATTTTTAAACTAACATTATAAAGAATTTCATGCTTATAACTAAAAGAGTAAAAGTTTAAAATAAGATTATTTTAGCATTTTTAAGCCCTTATTATGTGCCAAGCACTGTGTTAGGGCTGGTTATACAAAGAAAGACATAAAACCAAACAAAAACCAGCCACTTTCTCAAGGAGAATGCATTCTAATGAGGAAGACTGCATATAAACAACTAGAAGACATATTCAGAATAGGTAAAGGTAATTTGAAGGGGAAAGGCATTAGGAATTGGGGAAACTAAGAACACACTCTTTCAAAAAAATGAGATTTTAGCTGAAACTTTAAACAAAATATGAAAACTTAGAGTAAGAATTGAAGGGCCAAAGCATTCCAGGCATGGAGAGACAGCCAAGCACAGAGGTGGGATGAAGTTTATCCTGTTTGAGAAACTGAATGTTGGCAAGCATTTCTGGGTAATAACCCTTCTGGCTTAGAGTGAATGTCAATGGTTAACTGTTTCTCTTTGGAAAAACAACCCTGAAGGTCTTCCCCTCCCAGTTTGAGTTATATCTTTTTTCTAATTAAAAGGGGCAATCCCTTCACTCCTTGAAGAGGCCTGTTCACTTAATGGGCCTTACCTCACTCCAGGTGAGTACCTGAAAAGGCCTTAGCCTGAAAGGGTCAGGGTCTCCCATTGCATCCTTAGTCATCTCCATCATCTTCATGGATATCTGGTCACTGGACCCAGATGGTTCTGGAGGAGAAAGTGACTCTGGTGACATTGCACAGCCCTCCCTCCCTCAAATCAAAGTCAACTGCAAGTCATGTCATCATTTCCCTGATGCCATGGTCCACTTCGAAAATGAAGGACAAACACAACCAGAGTGAGTGAGTATGTAGAGAGTGAAGAAAAGGTAGAAGGAGGTCAGATTATAAAGAGCTTTAAATAACAAGCAGAACTTTTTTTTTGTTTGAACGTCCAAGTGTTAGAAAGCCAGGAGAGCTCTGTGAACAGTGGAGTTGACATAGTCAGACAGACCTGCACTTTAGAAAAATCACCTTGATACCTGAGTAGAGGATGGAGTAGAGCACAAAGAGACATGAGGCCACCAGTTAGAAGGTTTTTGCAGTAATTCAGATGAGAGGTAACGATTATCTGAACTCTAGTGGTAGCTGTTTAAGTAGAGCGAAGGGGATGCATATGAAAGATGCTGGGAAGATAGAAGTGACAAATATGGCAGTGGATTTTATTCAAGTAATTATGTGTCATATACCTATAATTATATGTAATGTTGAGTAAAATTATCTAGGATATTTAATATTTTCTAAATGTGTTTGTTGTTTGGAGAATCATTATTATGATTTAGCATAGCAAAAATATTCCCAAAATATCCATAATTAATATGTTAATTTGGAGAGGGTTCACTTCCCAGTCAATTCACAATTATCTGCATCACATAGCTCTGATAAATAAAATAACCTTATCTTTTTTTTTTGCATTATACCTGTAAAATTTGTCTGAAAAATACCAAGATAAATCTGTGCTTTAAAATTTATGATCTGTAACCTTTGAAACTGTACCCTAGCTCTAAGTATGAATTGTCAAGAATCTATATTAAAGTCATGTCAAACAAGGATATAATCTTGAAGAACTAGTTAAATGATCTCTCTCAGAATGGTTATTTAAATAAATTTAAATAGATTTTCAATTGGTTTAATTAAATTGAAATCAACGCTACTACTCATTACTATTGAAATTTCATTGCAGTGTGAACCCACTTCTTCCTTCACATTTTTTTTCAGCTACACTTATTTTAAAATACAAAAGACTACTGACATGTTAGTATCAAGGTATAGTTATCCTTACTTTAATAAGCCAAAGAATAGGCAGTCCCTTGGTATCTAGTTCTTTCTTTTGCACAGGATATTTGAATTGAATACTTAGGTTCTGTGTGCATATATTAGTTATATTTTATTGTAAGGACTGATATAAAGGAAAGGAAAACTGATACTTGAAGATAAAATTCTAAACTTCCATGATCAGTCAGGATGATCCAGCTATAATGACATGTAGCCTTCAACTATTTTTGTTGAAAAGACCTAAGAAACTCAGCAACGCCCCTAGCCTTCCTGACAGATCAAAATGTAAGATTGGTGAAGTAATCTAATCTGTGTGATGCAGTGGAATAAATTATGGATTTGGATTCAGAAGACCCAGTTCACAATCTGGCTCAGCCTTATATTACAGAAATAACTTTGAACAGTTTGCTTAAACTCTCCAAATTTCTGTTTTCTTCATCCGTAAAATAAGGGTTTTAGATTAGATGACATTTAAGGTCTCTTCCAGCTAAAGATCTGTGACCCTTTTTTATCACTTCATTTTGCAATAGATAACTCACAGAATTTGGTAGGTCTGTTTCTCAAACTATAGCTCATAGCCCCTCACCAGTGAATTTATTTTTAAGAGTCACCAAGAAGGAACAGTTAGATTAAAGTAAAGGCATTTTTCTGAAGAGGCATCATAAGAACCATAGCAACAAAACATAAATTTGGGGTAACCTCTTCTAAAAATAACCACAAAATCAATGAGAAGTGTGGGCCCACACATCCATTACAATAGCAGGGAGGTACTGAAGTTGGGAATATACATTTCTCAGATAATTTGCAGCACCGGTTCTTGAAGAACCCAGTGTTCTTTCTCTGATAGTGTTCTCATGTGCCTAGGCTTCAGCATCAGTACTGGATAGTTCACTTAGTTCAGCTCCCAGACCTTCTTCCTCTCTAAACTTCAACTCCTGACAGCTAGAGCTAACTCTCTCTTGACTCATAAAGCTCTTTTGGTCTCATGCCTTGACTCATTCAGCCTACATACTTTTCTATATGTGTGTCTCCTACTGAGTGAGAAGTTCTGCTTCATAGTCATTGGGGAGTGAGGAAGAGATAGAAATCTCTCCTACTCCCAAATGAGAAGAGCAATTTCCTTTCAATAGCTGGTGGGTTCTTCTTCCACGGTCTGGCTGTCTGTCACTTAGACTGACAGAACTCACATTCAGAATTGTTTCATATATGAGAATGTGTCTTGTTTCTTTTAAAAGGCCAATTCAATTAAATAAATGTTTATTAAACAGTTAGAAACCTGGGGTACAGAGGAGAGGATAGCAGAGGATACCTATGATATGCGAGTGTATTGTGCCATGGAATTCAAACCAAGCAGAATGTCACATTGTTGGACTTTGGTTAGAGTGGCAAGCTGCCCTCCAATTCCAAATACAGTGCAATGAATATTTCTCCATCCTTATATCCTTCCTGACTTCTCTGCAGCCTTTGATACTGTTGATTACCCTATTCTGTATACTTTGTTATTTCTAGGTTTTTGTGATACTGCCTCCTTCCAGTTCTCCTCCTTCCTGTGTATCTACTCCCTCTCAGGCTCCTTTTCTGGAATTTCAAGCCACACTCACTAAACATGGGTATCTGTCAACTTCTGGCCTGGGCACTCTTTTCCCTCTTAGACTGTTTTGCTTGGTGGTCGCCTGAGCTTCCATGGATTTGACTATTTATACCAGTGATTCTCAAATCTATTTGTAAAGTCCTTGTCTTTCTCCTGAACTCCAATCTCACACTTGCAATGACTCATTGGACATCTCAAACTGGATGTTATGTGGACATTTTAAACTTGATGTATCAAAAACTGAATTCATTAACTCTCCCTATAAAACCTTCCTTTCTTTCTAATTTCTCTATTACTGTTGAAACTACCACAGTATGTCAAGTCACCCAGCCTAGCATCCTCATTCTTGACTCTTTAGCCTCTCTCATCACCCAACTAATATCCAATTAGTTACCACAATCCTGCTGTTTCTAACTTTTTAACATCCCTTATATACATCCCCTTATCTCCTCTGACAGTGTCACCTTTTTCAGTGCAGGCCTTTATCACCTAACAATATGGGACTAGAGTAGTAGCCTTCCACTTGGTCTCCATGCTTAAGATCTCTCCTCATTCTAGTCCATCCTCTGCTAAATTGTCAAATTGATCTTTCTAAAGGATTTCTGATGATTTCATACTCTGCTCAGTCACCTACAGTGATTCTCTACTGCGTCCAGGATCAAATATAAAAATCTTCTTTGGCTTCTAAAGCTCTTCATAACTTGATCCCTTCTACTATTCCACTCCTTTTACACCTGACTCCTCTCCACATACTTTGCAGTTCAGTGACACTGGCATCCTTGTTCTTAAAAAAATACTTCATCTCCTGACTCTAAGCATTTTCACTGAATGTCTTCCATGCCTAAAATTCTCTTTGCCTCCTGGTTTTCTGCGAATCTCAGATAAAGTCATATCTTTTATACGAAGCCTTTTCTGAGTTCTCAATAAGCTTAGTCTCTGAGATTATGTCCAATTTATCCTATATATAATTTGTTCATGGATGTTTGCATGCTGGCTCCCCCATTAGACTTGAGCTCCTTGTAGACATTAGGTTATTTGATTTTTCTTTGTATCCTCAGTTCCTATCCTAGTGCCTGGCACAAAGTAAACACTTAATAAAATCTTGTTGACTTGACTTTACTTGGTCATTTACTTGTGTCTT